>ARYC01005430.1:0-39223 GCA_000711775.1 Oxytricha trifallax | reverse complement strand
TGTTGTTTTTCTTAAAATGTTAGCGCTCATATTTAAATTTGAATTTAAAATTATAAAAATGCCTCTATAACTGAGAGCTTATAAGAGAGCTATCCAAGCATACAAGTTTCAAGGGAAGTTTTTATAGTATAAGAGAAGAAATATGAGTGCTATGAGACGATTCAGCTCTAAATGTAGATGAGAAAGTACCATTTTTACTATCAATAATAAGTTGATTATAGTACGTACCGATTTAGGAGGTGCACCTAATTAAGAATTAGCTTTAATTAAAGCTCCTAATTAAGTACTAGCATTTTAGGAGCTACTCCTAATTAAGTATAAAAAAGTATAATCAAAATTAGGAGACTGTCAGAAATAAATCAAAAATGAAATGAATTAATATTAAGTTCTAATCAAATTTTACTAATGTTTTTTAAACTGTAGGTATTTCGAATTAATTTCATATGTTACTAATCACTCAACAAATTAACTAATCACACATATATTATTCTGATATTTAATTTTTTTTTACTTTTCCAAATCATTTCTATTTTAGGGCATCGAATAAGTTGTTGCTGTAGTGATCTTCAAGTTTTTTATCAAAATTTTGAGATATCTTCAGGGTATCTTCAGGATATCTTCCTCAAAAAATAAAAAGTGTGGAGAGTGTGGATTTTGACTAATAACAACAACAATAAAAGCAGCAATAATAGTAAAATCAACAATAATAACAGTAGAATCAACAGTATTTACTGTTCATCTGAAATTTTTGAGAATTTCAGAATTAAATTTGTAATTTAGTTTTCATTTTCATCAACATCATCATCTTCTTTATCAATATCATTAGTTCTTAAACATGAATTTAGAAAAGTTGGATTTTTTGGGAAAAATCCCAGAACAGTAAATACTGTATTCTACTGTTATTATTGTTGATTTTATTATTATTGCTGCTTTTATTGTTCTTGTTATTTTAGTCAAACTCCACACTCTCCACACTTTTTATTTTTTTGAGGAAGATATCCTGAAGATATCTCAAAATTTTGATAAAAAACTTGAAGATCACTACAGCAACAACTAGTTCGATGTCCTAAAATAGAAATGATTTGGAAAAGTCAAAAAAATTAAATATCAGAATAATATATGTGTAATTAGTTAATTAGTTGAGTGATTAGTAACACATGAAATTAATTCGAAATACCTTACAGTTAAAAAAACATTAGTAAAATTTGATTAGAACATAATATTAATTCATTTCATTTTTAATTCTTTTATAACAGTCTCCCCATTTTGATTATACTTTTTTCTTTAAAACTACCCAATTTAAATTTAAAAATATGAAACTATAACAATAGAAATTGATATCAATCTCTCAAGTTTGAAACCAGTTCTTAAAACCTTCTCCATGTCCTTCTTAGAGGTTGACCTCCTATAGGATGCCCATATTATATAGTAAGTTTTACAGAGGTATATAATTGAAATCAATAAACTTAAATTTGAATATCATTCTTAGATCTGTAAACAAGATGGAGTCAATGAATGATGTAATGAAAAGAGTGCAAGCACAAGAATTGATTCAGAGATTTAGAAGCAAGGAGGATTTGCACCGCTACCTGGTGCAGCAAGGTATTAAACTCATAGTAACTCATCTTGATTATGTAGTTGGTTTGTTCTTGCCAACGATTGAAGGTACCAAAATTTCATTTCTAAGGGCGATACTCTGCGAAGAGAAGAAAGCATTGAAAACTTAAGATGTAAGTTTTCAGAGATTCCAAACTATCCAGAAATCTCAGTGACTAACTGATATGATGATGCTATGAATGACCCAGAGGTTTCGCTGTACCTGCCTACTAAGAAGCAGTTGTCAAATAAACTGCCTGAAAGAAACTATTTCTTTGACATACTAGCAACAATTAAAGGATTACTTGAAAGAAATTATTCAAGAATCTCATAAGAAAAGGTACAGCATCTCTTCAGAAGATAAGGACAGACAAGGGATCAAGATAAGTGAATGCTGGCTATCAGAGCTGCAGAAGCACCCTTATATTTCAAGTAAGATTTGTAGCTTAACTCTATAGAAAAATCTGGTACAGGCATCTTCTTTATGAAGGAATAGAGCAAGCTTCACAGAGAGCGAAAGTCGCAGACAAAGTATGAAGTCAGCAAGAGACTTTATTCAAATATTCAGCCACCAGAGTCAATGAACATAGATGCTGGAGCTGGCAGTAAGAGAAGAAACTTATGAGGAGGGAAGCAAGAAGTAGAAGAGAAGAAAGAGAAGCCAGCTCCCTCTAAAGAATTTTAAATGTGATTTATATATTCATTAATTTAACTACAAAACTTATTTATATACATTCACTCTCCCTTCTTTAGCACACTTTTAAGCCAACAAATTATCTACTCTCTTCGATGAGCTTTTAATAAAGTCTACTGTATCGATAGGTAGGTCATGCATCAAGTGAGATAGCAGCAGTTTCTTGTAATGACCTTTTAATATTCCCCAGTAGAACTCAATTCCATTAAACTATGGACTGTAAGGTACGTTAAAGACTGGCGCTATTCTTAGTTGTTCATAACTCTTCCTTGTTTCTTTGGTCTTATGAACAGAAAGATTATCAACGAATAGTATAATCTCTTATTCAGGGTACTTCTCTCTCAGCTGTTCTAAGAACCTTATATACTACTCTGTCTTAATAGAGCGAGGATGAATAAGATAAGTTTCTAAACCAGTATCTTCGCTAATTCCTCCAAGAATAGCCATTGTTTATACCTTGACTTTCTAGTCATATACTTCTATGTTGCTATGCCTCTTATACCAAGACTTCTAGATGAAAGTGTTGAATGTAAACACAGCTTCTCAGCATGAATAAACTTAATATTATTCTATTAGGCTCTCTGCATTTAATTATAAATATAATTTAAGTTGTTGTTGTAAAAATGGCAGAGTGAAATCAATGACTCTCTTGATACGATTTACACCTTTGTAAGAGATACCGTTTCGTTTATAAATGTTTGCAACAGTCTATGCAGAGATCTTCAACTCAGGGAACTGGCGATGAAACATAATAGCTCGTTAGTCGAGAGAGAAGTGAGCCATACTTCAAAGTTTTTTCATTAATAATAGTCAATATGCTTCTATAGAAACTTAGACTTCCTCTTAGGCTAAGAATTCAGCTATTATTGCTTTAATTACATAGCTTTCAAGCATTGAGAACGAACAGTTGAGGGACTACGCTTTAAGAGCAGTGCAATAGACTTATAGTTCAGTACTGGTTTGAATTATTCACTATACATATCACATCCAAAACGCAGTTTAAACACTAAATCTATATACTCTTCATCATAAATAGACCCCAAAAGCATGTAATTTAAGTCTCGATTTAATTAATAACCCCAACCCCTAACAAATTCCCTACAAATCAAAGCACTTATAAACCTCATTAAGGGGTTTTGGGGTTTTGAATGCTGTTAGTTTAATATTTATATAAGATAAAAAATATGTATATGATAAATATTAAGAAAACTGTTACAAAGAGCCAAATGGTTTTGACTTTAAGATTTTTTATTCTCATTTTCTTAATAAACTTATTTGCTTTATGTCTTGAATAATTTTTTCAATTTTCGAGCTAAGCGCTCCTTATTTTTGTCATTTGATTGATTCTTCTCTGTCTATCTTTACAATTATTTTATATAAATAGAATACGCTCATTTAATTTAGAAGAAAATAATCAAATATTGTTTGCCGATTAAAGACTACTAATTTTGTTTCATTTTTTATGGACTTAAAACTCCATTTAATAAATTAATTTTAACAACAAAATATACTATTATAGATATATTAACAATATAACAGAAAATATATTTATTTATTGAAAATCTTTTGGTGAAAATTTTTTAAACTAATATCTAATATTTTATTAGTTTTACTATGTTATAATGACTATAATTTATTATTCTTAATCTTTTGTTTGATTTAACGAACACTTTATCCAGGCTCTCCTTTTTCTCAAATACTTTCTCATGTTGCGATTTATGCTTCTAATTTGGTCTCTTGCCTTCATTCAACTTATTTTAGCTAAATTTATCTTCATAAATATTACCAGATCTCACTTTTTTCCTTGAGTAATTTAAATCTCTTTTGTCGCTTATCTTTGATAATTCAAGGAATTTCGTTTAATCTTTTGAACTCCCAGGATTTTTGTTCGTCTAGTTATAGCGAATAAAATTAAATTGGTACAATTGATATTATGAGATATTTTGGTTTAAAATTTGTTTATTTTATCATATTTACAATTATATGCAGCATTGAAATATCAGTTTATGGAATCTGAGATAGTTTATGAAGAGTGATAATTTATTAAGTGCCTTTCTTAACTTCACTAAATCTTGAATTTTTATTAGAATCTTTGATTAATTCTGTGTTTTTTAAACTTTTTCTGATTGATTGCTACCGTTCAATTAAAATTTTACCTAAATTGCTCTCGTAGTCTTTTAAATGCTTTAAAAAAGGCAAAAATCTCTTGAATCTTTAAAGTTTATTTGCATGAATTCTTAATAAACAGAGCAAGAATGAAAATATTAATGGATAAAAAATAAATCATAAAATGTCAATAGCCATTGAGATAAAAAGAACACATTATAGAGCAAAATCATGAAAAATAGTGCAGTCAATACCGAATCATTCTTTTAAACGTCTGCATCTATGAAAAACATACCTCCAAAGAGCACCAAAATCTAAATAAACTCATACAAAATAGAGTAACTTACAGATGCCATAGAAGAATGAAAATCAATTTAAGAATTTCTTGGGTCAATGTATGGGTCAACATTCCTTGTGTAGTAATTTTAGATGAATAAGATCAAAATTGTTAAGAGTGCCTAAAAAAGAATGATTTACAATATATGTCTCACCTTTAATGATTGTTTATCTTATGTAACAAATGTTCCAATAACTATAATGGTAAACTTCCTGAAATTAACTACAATCAGCTCCCAATAGATGGCTTTATCTGTCAATCCTACATAGAAAAGACCATATAGCTGCAAATTTTATATTTCTCCGTATTGTCCTTTGATGCGATGTAGTTAAGCATAGATAAATAGTGGAAAGCCAACTATCCAGACCAGTAGAATTGGAATAGCTATACCTGCACTCCATTTTAAATGCGAGGAAGTCCAGCATTGAATGCTCATGTCTTTTCTAAGATAAGATTTTCCATCTTCAAAGCTCATGCATGAAAATAACTGGAAAGTGTTATTGTGGTTTATATAATTTACATTATTTTGTTTATGAATAAAAATAATTTTTTTAATTAATAACAAATTTTGGTGAATTAAAATTTTTAAGCTCACATATAATAAGAATTTTTCCTTTTAAAGGCAAATTAATCATTTCTTACATGTATTACATAATAGTAGTGATTGTTGGATGAAGAAGCAAAATAATACTATAGCACGTTGTCTTAATGTTTCTTTTTATGCTAAATTCCTTATCTTTTCTTTTCACAGTAAGTAAAAAAATATTAAATTAAGTCTTATCATTATCCAAAGAAATACACCAGCAAGACTCATTAAAATAGGAGTAAGCCCATAAATGATAATTCTCAGATAATACGAATGAATGGGTTGGCTTCCTAATTATTGGTAAAAACAATCGAAAGATATGAGATTTTGTTATGAGCTACTGACAAAAGAAAATATGCTCAATATTTATTCCACTTTGTCAGGCCATTATAACTCGAAATCCTTGGCGAGCATTATAACTTAAAAGTAATTTGTCAGTATTCTCAGTAGTACTGTTTAAGGTTTATTTCTCTTTGGGGAATTGAGGAGAGAGCTAAGGTTGTAAATAAGACAATATGAAAAAAATCTTACTAGAGAATGTAAATTAGGTAAGCTGTTATGACAGTGAATATGCCTAACAATTGTAAAATTTGTAGAATAAGTGGCTAGCACTCTTAGCACTATATAGGACTTGTACGAGCATAAATCACTCCATCTAAACTAAAGCTGAGATTCTAAAAAGAAAAAATAGATATTTATGGTTTACTATAACATTTAATTTTGTTAAATAAATATTATAAATTAAGTATAATCCTGCACAAGAACTGCATAGCCTTCCTTAATAACCTTTAGCGCATTCTGATTGCATTCCACCCCTAAATATAATTTATATTTTTCAAATTAATTTACAAGCAGGCCTCAGGATTGCCACACTCATATAGGACAATCGACTTATTTGAAGTTCTCCAATACCCAGGATATATCTCTACCTAAGATCCTCCATTGCATATACCATGATCAATACACCGCAAGCATTGAGAGCTTTAAGGATTTAACGAATAAGTTCCTTTAACACATTAAACACATTTTTTATTCTAGAGTACTTCCCCTTGTAAACATTCTCGAAATCTTATTTACATTTGAGTGTCAGCAGATAAATAGGTGATATTCTTGTCAAAAGCCTATAGAGCTTTTTGCTTTGCTTAATCTATTTAATTAGAGGATACTTTTAGTAATGTTTAATAGCTAGGCTACGCAGATAGAAGTATATCGTTAAAATAGAAAATCCCATTAATACTTCTCACTTTAGTCTGACCAGATACAGAAAGTAGTATATCATTAAATTTTTTAATATTATTTTTTTATCATCTGATAGGAGGGAAGCCTCACTTTCATTATCTGTGACTATTAATTAATCATCTAAATCATATATTCCAACTTTGATATCTTCCTGAACAGTTTTCATAAATTTAAAAAAGTAATTTTAGATTTCCCGCTCACAAGAGCATCAATATCTAGTTAATCATTTAATAAATACTTAAGTTTTATAGGATAAGAAGCTATATCGTTTCCATAAGTAGCAGAATTATTATGAGTGTAATATGTTTAACTTATAACTCAAATATGAATTAATATAATTTACATCCCACTTATTTTGAAACTAGTTTGTACTTAGATAAAGTGGTTAAAATAAATCATAATAAATTGCTCCACCATTATCAAAAGCAAGGTTTTTTAAAAATTGATTTTGCATCAATTGAAAATAACAAACTAAAATAGAAGTGTTAACTATGTATTTTTATCTTACATTTAGAATTCCTTTGTGAACAGCTGAGGTAAATTGCGCCAGCTTTTTACTAAGCTTTATTACTTTCAAATTAACTCAAATTCATAAATAGATTCATGTCTATAATCATAATAGCTCCAGCATTTTCATAAATAGCATAGTTATTTTAGAATAATGTATTGACTACTGTCAGACTTTTGGATGAGCTGGATTGAGAAATGTCAGAAGCATAAATAGCTGGAGCTTAGCTGCTTGAAATGTTCTTAAAGAATGAATTATTAACTAAAGCATTTGATTAGTCGAGATAAATTCCAATACCTGAAAGCTTTTAATTGAAGCAATTTTCAATAGTTGAGTTAAAACATCGAAGGAAATTTAACTTAGTAATAATATAAATACTTAGTTAAAAGGTTTATTAAAACTAATCTAGGATTTGAAAGCAAAAAAAGCTCTAATGTTCAAGTTTTTAATTATTTGATTTTAGAATGTAGCTTAGGATTTAATGATTTGGAAAATTGTATTATCAAGTATTTCCTATGATGATTAAATATAGTCAATTTCAATGTCAGTTAATTTCGCTGTACTTTAGTCTATGCTAACAATTAAATATAATAATTATCATTATTAAATTGGCATTGTTTTTTCGGTGATTTATATATTTCTACATTTTAGCCCTTTTAGATTTTTATTTTAAATAATTTCTCATTTACTAAAATCAAATTAATTATAAGATTTCCTTAAATTAAATTGACTATTTATGGTGGTATTTTTTTTCTAGATTCAATTATGATTGCTCTAGCAAGATAAGCTAGCCTAATGAGTTTTCATATCTCAGTTCATTATTGTAGGAATACATTTGATTTGGGAAAAATAAAATAAATTAAAATTAATAAATATTAAATTCGTGGCAGTTAATTTTCTGGAAACCTAGACAATATGGTACTTGTTCGATAGAGAATTTAAAATTAGCTGGACTTTAATATTGTCGGTACCCCTCTATCGCATCCTAAAGCAAGATAAATCGATTTTAATTTAGGCATTAAAATCAACTAAACAAATCACCCAAAATTAAAATCGATTTATCTTGCTTCAGGGATGCGATAGAGGGGTACCGCCAATATTAAATTCCAGCTAATTTTAAATTCTCTATCGAACAAGTACCACATTGTCAGGGTTTCCAGAAAATTAACTGCCACGAATTTAATATTTATTAATTTTAATTTATTTAATTTTCCCAAATCAAATGTATTCCTACAATAATAGCAATTTCAGATTCTGATTGAAAGCTTAAAATACTAGACTTAGATATAACATTCAAAATGGTTAAATTTTAGATTTCCATCTGAAAAGTTTAAAGTAAAAACATACGTTTATAAAAAGTTGAGTATTTTCAATCGATTATAAAAATATTTATAAATTATCTGAGATTACTTAAGTTAAATTAAGCTTGTGGTCAGATCACTATTATCTTAAATTTAGGTGTCTTGTATAATTATGAGAGATGAGGATTATCCGATTAATAAATTTGTCTATTATTTTATAATCAGATTATTTTTAAATATCAAAGTTGCTTTAGTAACCAGAATATTGGTATATTACTAATTTTCATTCAATCTTTGATATTGAATCAATAATTTCAGACTTTCCTATACTTTTTAGGCAAATGCTTAATTTTAAAAGCAAGAGTTCAGATAGTCTATCTAACTTTTTTAGTCTTATAAACTAGCTAGATATTTAATATCAAATTTCGGGAAATTACCGAGTCCATTATTTTAGAGGATACCTCCATCTAGAGCTAGGGAATTGATGCTATTGAACAAATAAAATAATCCACTATTCGCTGCATAATTGTTTAAAAATATAGAGTTTTAAAAGAACGAAGAGCCATCATTTACTGAATAAACCACACCTCCAGTTATTGCGAAATTTTCCTTAAATGTAGAGTTTATCACTTTATAATATAATTTATCATCTAGAAATTAAATTAAAATAAAATATCACTTTTACATGTCCATCTCTCTAAATAAAAAATACACCTCCATTGAGCCAAAAAAACTATTAATGATTTATCATAAAGTTTTTATTCGCGGGAATTTTTTACTAAGTTATCCTTTAATTTTCTAATATTAATTAACAAATGATTAAATTTAAAAGTAAAAGAGAAAGTTTGGTAGTTGAGTTGAGCAACTAAATTTTCAGTAATTAAAACAAATAAAGGTCGCTATTCAAACAATTGTTTAAAAACGATTCTCTATATGATTCATCTGGAATTGAATTTAATGATAATAATGATTTGCTATATTTACGAATTATAAACCCTCTATTATTGAAAAATCATTATAAATTCAATATTAAAATCCCAAGTTTAAAATAATACAACAAAATAATAGTTAAGCATATTTAAATCAATATATTCTTTAATTATATTTTTCTTTAAAAATTTAAACCAATTAATTTAAAATATAATAAAAATAATCAATTATTTATTTAAGGTTTGATTAATAGCATAATTTTGAATGAAAGAGCAATTTAAGAATAAAGACTGAGACATTTATTCTTCACTAAATAGCACTGACCCATCTGTTAGCCCATAGTTTTATGTAAAAGTTGAATTTACAACAGTCAAATTTTATTTACCATATTTTTAAAATTGAACAAAAATATTAAAATAATTTAGTCAAGTTTGTATTTGAAATTTGATAGATCAAAGATTTACTGCCAAAATTATAAATATTAAAATTATAAACTTAATTTAGATATGTGAAATTATTCGAGATGTTTGAATTGCTTATTCTAAAGTTTAATGGATTGCTTAAGTCGATTAAATTATTGGGAAATTATTTTATTTTATGACTAATAGTTTATAAACTTTTATATTATATTTTTCAATAGTAGGCTGCAACTATGCCATGCTTCCTTAATTATTTTGAAATGTTAAATTATCAATATCAGAATTGTAAGTTTATTATCTTAAATCTAGAAGAGATCCCTAGTCATAAGCATTGTTAGTTACAACCCAATTTTTCATTGAAATATTTAGTGATTTATACTCTATGCTTTGTACACTTAGAAATGATTACTTATTTACATAGGAGTTGCTCAAAGATTTATTATAAAATATTCAAAGATAAAAACTAAAATTGAATATGTTATGTGTTAATTAATATATAGAGACATTTTATATTAAAATTCTAAATAAAGATGTCAAGTTTTGTATGCTAATTTTAATTTCATTTTATCTATTTGAGCTTATTACACTTTCAAGATTATTAATTAATATTTTAATTATATTAAATTTAAGATTTAGGAATTGGACAGTAGAATTAGAAATGTGAATATTGGATATATTGATGAAATTAATTGAGTTTTATTCTTATTAAGCCATCAATAGCTCTATGTTTATTAAAGAGCTGAAACCTACTTTATTTAAGTTTGTTACGTTCTTTATCCTAAGATTTGCCAATTCATAAATTCCAATCAATATTTATAATTAAAATTCATTTTCAAATGAAATTAAATTAATTAAACTAAAAGGTTTTATATTAAATTCATAATTTTCAGGAGCTGATAAAAATATTAAGTCATTGCCATTAGTAATAGAATCTTCGACATTAAAGTCGTTAATTGTGACATTTTTTATATCTATCAAGTAAACTGCTCTGCTTTTACCTAAATTACTATTGTAATAAAAGATTTAATTTTTTAAGTTTAAATTTAAAATGTATTTGCTATAAATTAATTCTTCTTTGTTATTTATATATCTTCTTTAAACAATTGTTTTTAAATATGCTAATATATTTAATTATTTTTATATTGATAAATAAAATGAGCAATATTTTTAACATCGAAGGATTTTATTATGAAATTCTGACTTGTTTCTATGATTAATAGTGAATTTAAGATTGATGTAGTTATGAAAGATTTGCATTTATAAATTTTGAAAAATTTAAAACAAAAAACTTAATAACTTTTTCCTAAATTATCATAATTAATATTTTTATTTTATTGCAAAAAAGATATTTTTAAAATATTATAAATATTAACTAATTTAGCATTTGAGTTAATTAGATTTTCATTTAAAAATAATCTAAAATCTAATTAATATTTTGCCTATATTTATTTACTACATATTTTAAACATATTAAAGATTGAATGTTCAATATCTGAAATCCTTCAATATTTCCAGAAAAAGCCTTTGCATAGACTCCCGATGAAATGATTCCTCCATTTATTAACCATAATTATATAAAAATTATATTAGTTTATTAGTATCTATTTTATAAATTTATTGTATTGTTTTTGAAAGAGAGATATTCAGCTTGAATTATAATAAGCTTTTGTTCATATATTACGTTTTACATGAAATTAAACTAATTGTTCTCAAATATTACTTTGAAATTTCTCTAATCTTCTTGATAGAAATTTATTAAACCAGATTAAAACTACAAAAAAATTACTATAGATTTATAAGTTAAACAAAATTTTTTAATAAGAGACTTTAAATAATATTTTTTATCTTAATTAAATAATAATAAATTAAATTTAATTTAAAGAAATATAAAAGAATTATTTACAAACTTATACAATAAAATTAAATGATAAACGAACTTGCTAATTTTTAATGTGGAGGAATGAAATATAAAATAAAACAATCTGATTACTAAATTAAAAAAGAAAAAAGTAATTTTAAAATCTTTAATAATTTTTTTCAAAATTTAAAATAATGATACTTATTTGATATGATAAGAATAAAGAAATATTGAGGTTTAATAATTGATCATAGGTGTTATATTTTATTTATTTTATTAATATATAATTATAGTTACAAATTTAAGGTGTTGTTGTTAAATACATTTCCCTTAAAGATCATTAAATAAATTTAATAGTATGTATATGATTTTGATGATTAAAGATGATAGTTACAAAATATCTTGGAATGTATAGTAATTTATAACTGAACCCTATATACCCGATTCCTGGCTTAGAGTATGTAAAGGTATTATTCTCTACTCTAATATTTTTAAATTTAAAAATTAAAAAATAAATAATAAAATAATAACAAAAGAATTATAAATATAGGCCTGTTGATCAAAGTTACAAACTAATTTTAAAATAATTCAAATAATCATTTAAATGATAACATTTTAGGAAATTAAATAAAACTTAGTAGAATGATTCGTGCATGAATACTTTATAGGGATTTCGCCATTTTAAATCTACAAGTCGATTGTTTGTAAAAGTTATGTTTAGTTTCTGCAAAGTGTATAGCAAAGCGTTTTAACCCACTTATGCTGATCCTACTATCGTATTATTTTATGAAATAGATCAAAGAGTAATTTTCATATTTTTAATTTAATCAGTTAGTTTTGAAAGATAATTAAAACTGTATTGTTGTCAAAAATGCATTAACCCTGAAGTTAATCCTATATAATCATGTTACAATCTTAAGATCCAACTTAGAATATACTCAAAACATTTCTTTTTTAATTTATATGTAAAAATATAGACTATTTCTGGAAGTATCCCAATAGCTGTTCTTAACTATGATATTGTTTCCACTGTTTTGAGTAAAAAGAATGTGAAAGTATAGATAAATATAGCATTCGTCTATTACTATCCATTTAAAGGATGATATTTTTCAATAAATTGTATATTTTAAATAGTGAGACAGAATAGTTTTAAGTTTTAAGAAATTATAATCTTTAAAATTTTATCTGTCTTAATGTAAAATTGGTTATAGATAATATAATGACTATTTCGAATTAATTATTTAAAAATAGTTGAATAAGCCAAACTAACTAAAGGGTGATAGGTAGCCAGAAATTAAGCCACTAATTGTATAATAAGTAGGCAGTACACCATCCTCAAGACGAATGTTCTTCATATACACTCCAGAGTTATAGAAGTGAAACTTAATAAAATCTAGTCTAATATTATAATTATAGAGATATAATCTGCCGATTAAAAATAAACTTATATTTGATTCTAGTTAACTCACTAGCGTCGATTAAGTTCTAATTAACTCGTGTTTTTAGATCAAAGTCAATAATTGACCCATTTTAATATAAAGTAGGGTTAAAACTGGAGCCTATTCTTTGGTAAGGTTATTCTATGACTAAGATTCTTGGATATATCAAAGTTTAATTTTATTGCTGTGCACTATCAGTGTAGGGTCTACAACATATTTAGGTAAGTTATAAAATTAAAATTTATATAATTTTTAAATTAATATTTTGATTTACTCTTTGGGAGTTTTAGGTTTTGTAAAGTGAATTTTAAAACTGAAATAATGTCTATTATTTCAGTTTTCTTGATTGTACTTGGCTAAGTTATCTTTTACTTTAAAATATTCATGGTTTAATATAATTAATCAAACAAGAAATTAAGTTGTAAAGTATCAGAGTGTGTTAACTATTCAAACAGTGATGTACTTAACAAGAAAACAAATACTCTGAAATATTAATTCTATTGATTCAAACAGAAATTTTTGAGTTTGAGAGATAGCATATTCTCATTTCACTAAAGCCAAAATATAACTGAGAGCTCACCTTAACGATAAGGATTAAAATTATTTTACAGTCAGACTTTTAATATAAATTAAGTGTTTCTTTTCTTTGCGATTGCTTCAGTCCTGTAAACTGGTGTGAGAAAAAATCTTATTGTTTCTTTTTTCAGCTTTATCTTTAAAATTTTAGTACAATCCTGCTCTTCACTTAAAAAAACTAGATTCAGGAAGGTAAATTCGTAAATTACAGAGTAAAAATTCTTAATACTGGAGTGTAAAAACTGACAGGATTAACACACATAAACTAACTACTCATCTAGACTTCCATCAGAAAACTAACTATAAATTTTAGAAAAATTTAAATTAGATATTATTAAAAAGATGAATCAAATACTGAAAAATTAATATTCTAACTAGTCCCCTTAAAAATTTTTATATTAAATTCTTGTTATTTTATATCCATCAATAATAAAATAAAAAACATAAAAATATTGTAAGTTTTCATGATTAAGAGTTAGTAATTTTAAATTTAATTATAAATACTTTAATTATAAAAAAGCAAAATTATATTCTTCATTAAATTAGAAATGAGATTTAAATATTCCTTTGTTTTAGAATTACTTACAAGAATGTCAGATTTATTTTATTTTAATTTATTCATATAAAAATTCATAAAAAATATTTAATGATTCGTATTAATAGCCACAATGGGCATTTTAAGATAAAACAGGTTTGTTGTTGTATTCTGATAAAAATAGATAGATCCGAAATATTTTATTATATAAATTCCCAATTATTATTATTGAAAGCTTTATGAAAATTAATACTTGGGCTTAAGCCAGCCAGATAGTCATTAGATTTTACTCCATCCTTTTGACTTTCGACAACGTCTGTCAACTCTCCCCTGTAGGTACGAGGAGGCCAGTTCGGGCATCTGGCTCATTCTAACATGCCGCCACAATTGGGAATGCAAAGGGAACATGCTGGAACCCCCTGTTTGGTCTAGCTGTCTTGTGCGTTACTGAATGAATTCTTCTTTAACTGCCATTACTGACTTTCTTTGTGAGTGCTTATGTTTCAGGTAAAACCCCTTCTCAGTAAAGACTAATTGTTTGGCTTTTCTAAGGGAAAAAATCCCGCGAGATACTCTGCTAAAGATTTTCTTATTTATGGTTGTTTCTTTACTTTTCATCAGCAAATAAAGTCAAATCTGAGAATCCGAGCGGTCTGTCTCTTAACTCTTACCCTATCCTTGATGCACTCAACCCCAAGTTGCAAGAATAGGTGTATAATTTAGTTTAAACATGACTTATAAGATCGAAGGTCGACGCTTTTTTTGGCGGGGTCCCCCTATACTGCCTGACGTTGACTGAGGATGCTGGACTTATCTCGTAAAAGTCGAGTGCCTTCACGGTTTCGAAATCTGGGGTACCGGAAATTGGTAGGGTTTATTTTCCCATCTTACCAGTAGGTCGTAACGATAATAATTCTCAATTATTAAATATAAATAGACAAAAAATCTTTTTTATATGTAGATAGTAATATTTGGTGTGGCTGATTCCAGATTGAAAAAGTTTACGATTTCTCGAAATGCATCATCAAGATTCTTGAAGGGGTATTTTTAAGTACCTAATTCAATGTTTGAAGCATTGCTCTCAGAATTGATATAATATTCATTTCCTGTATTAAAATAGTAATATAAGTAAGTTTAATAAATTTTATTAATAAGATTATCTATAAAAATTAAATCTAAAAATATGGTATTATATTCATTTAGAAATCATTTTTTTAAAGTTTCAAAGTCTTGGATGAATAGTAAAAATAATACCTCTACAAAAACGGAAATAGCCATCATTAAATTTCTCATTTTTAATCTGGATGCTGGTTGAGTTAAAGTATTCAAATTAAATATAAAATGTAAAGTTTTTAGGGCATTAATCGTAGCATTTCCATGATTATAAATCTCTAAATTAATTGATATTATTATTAAATTCAATGCTTTATGAAAATTAAAATTGGGATTTAATCCAGAGAGATAATTTTTTAATTGATATAAACAATTTTATTCAGTATAACTTTAATCATAGATAATTAATCAAAAGTTAATATTTATTAATATTAGATTTAACTACAAAAAATAAAAATTATTATTAATCAATTAGTTATGATTTACAATTTGCTAGTTTAATTTAAATTGAGTATTAAATTCTTAAGAAATATATTATAATAATTTTTTAGAATAAATATACTATAATTTTATATTTTAAAAACACAATTATATATAATTTTGCAATATTGCATTGTAGGCAGCTTTCTTCTTTAAAACAAATAAATAATAATCTAAATATTTGATTTTATCTTTTTCGTCTAAACACCATGAATTCGAGCAAACGTTATGACAATCTAATATTCATAAAAATAATAATTATATGTTCATTACAACATAAAATTTATTATAATTATAACAATTATTATATGGAAATATTTGTAAATAAAGTATTGATGCTAATTACTTAAGCAACTGCTTGATGATTAGTCATAGAATTTTCCTATCGAGCATATCTAACTTTAAATAATGACAAAGAACCCAATTTAATTTAATATTAATTAAATTTATGATATTCATGATTTATAATTTGAAAATTTAGAGAAGTAATAATTAAATTAATGATTATACAAATACTTAAGATAATATTGTAGAAATACATTTGAATTTGGAAAATTAATTATAATTAAATATAATATTAATCAAAATCGTGGCAGTTAAACTTGGCCAATTCAAACGATCTAGGGCTCATTCGATAGAGAATTCAAAATTATCTGGACTTTATTACTGGCGTTACTATTTTATCGCATCGAGGGTGCTAGATAACTTTAGTTTAATTAAATGCCTCTAAATTCATTAAATTATACCCTCACATTAAAGTGAAGTTATCTCACTCTTGGGATTCAATAAAATAGTACCGCCAATAGTAAAGTCCAGCTAACTTTGAATTCTCTATCGAATGAGCTTAAAGATCGTTTGAATTGGCCAACTTTAACTGCCACGATTTTGATTCATATTATATTTAATTATAATTAATTTTCCAAATTCAAATGTATTTCTACAATAGTAAAAAATGGAAATATCTAAAAAAACATCTGGTTTTTAGTCTTTATCTTCAAGCATTTTTACAGCTTCTTGTTCTCTTCCTTGTAAGTCCCTGCGAAGCACCTGACTTCTGGCAACTGTGTTCTTACCAGGTAAGAACACTAAAAAATAAATTAAATGAAATACTTTTTGAAACTTAAATTGTAAGTTAGTGCTGCACCTCAACTTGCGTATGATATATAAGAATACTTTTTAATAATATAACTTTTTGATTTAATTAATAAATTTTCTATTATAAATTATAATTAATTTAAAATGACAAAGTTGAAGAGGACTAATAATCCTACTATCTAGTTGCATAATCTTATTAATTAAAGATAACATATTTATTTATTAATTTGATATTTATCAACAAAAATTTATATAAAATCAATATTATAAACCCTTAATCTCATTAACTTTTGTTGTATTCAAAAATTATTTAAGTTATTATCTTATTAAATATTATTATAAATAGATCTCTTACTGCTAAACTAAATAGAAAAAAGCTTTACTCATAAATAATTTTATAATTTAATTTCATTAAAAATAACTTATGAGATTTTTGGATTTCAATTAAAATAATTCAATCTTAGTATAGTGAATTTATATTATTTCACTTTCTTTAAACAAGGCTAATTATTTTTATAATTTGAAGTAAAGTAAGAATTATTAGAAAAATTGAACAATAAATTAATCTTCTTAGATAAATAATTATTCCAAGTAAATTTCTTCAAAACAATAAATATATATATTTATATCTCTTATTATAATCTTTCTATCTAATTTTATAGTAAAAATCAAGAATATTAGCATGATCATATAATTAATCATAAAAATATTCTAATCAATTTATTTAATTTTATCTCCTCATTTCTCTTATTCTACCATATCTTTCATTTGATTGGGAAGATTTTTGGGATTTGATTGGGAAGATTTTTGGGGTCAAGAATATTGAGATTACAAAGAACAAATATAAATATATATATAAAATTTTATATAATTTGAAACTAATTATAATTTAAATTAAATAAATAACTTGTAATATTTGTTAAAAATTATCAAAAAATGTTTACAAGAATAGAAGCAATAAAACAGACATTTATATTATTGTTAAAGTATAATTGATTTGGGGAAATTCAAAAATACAAATATAAATCAATTTAACTGTAGGCGTAACAGCCACTGATTTGCGAAGCATTTAATCGTAATTTGATTTGAGTTTAATGTTCTTAGTGGCAGTTTAATCTTAAAAGTTTAGTGATCTAATTTAAAAAAAGTGGAAAGTTATTTTTGTACCATTGGTACATTAGCTCACGAATTCCTCTCATTGGTGCTCTATAAACATTGCAGCCTTGGAATGTACCAATCTAAAACGGTACAATATATTAGGGCGTACTGATCTAGTTTTAATGTACCAATGTACCATTTGGACATTGAAAAGTTTTTGTTTTTTTAATCGGTACATTGTGAAAAGTGGTATATTAATTATTAGAGCAATTAATTAGATAATAGCGATTAGTTTGTTTTTAAAATTAAATTTTCAAAAGAATGGAGTGAAGTTTCCTCATTTACTCATCGTGTGTCAACCATCAATAAGATATAAAACAGATGCATTAGTAAACGAATACAAAGTACAGCCTAAGGGCAAGTTTCTTCTTCAAGATTCAACTCCCGATAGCAAAGAAGAACTTCAAAATGTAAGAGAAGTCGTTATTAGAAACCCATGAGCGTCTTGGGAATGTGTTCCAGTACAGGGATATATCAACTGATCAATTATACTTGAGTATTCATGTCAAGAGTGGGGCAGCTGGGCTCTCTAAAGGCTACTTCAGTGCTACACGATATGCAGGAAAGAATGCCTTGGACAAGCTAAAGTTGGACGGGCGCAGTATTGGAGAAGTAGAGGCTAGAAACCTATTTAAAACTCCTTAAAAGCTTGAACTGATGCTTGGTGATTCCCATAAGTTTGCAGAGCTAATCTCAGAGAGGAGTTGCAATGGAACCTCTAAGAACCTGATTTCAGAGGAAGGCAGCAGCCTATCAAAAAAAGCGATACTCAAAGAATACATAGGAGGCGTGAGAGCAGGCCGATTGAGTGATGCTTCAGACATGTACGAGGAGAGCAAGGGTGATTATGATAAACTAATTATGATTGGGAGCTGCGAGAATCAACTCAGAGTGCATTAAAAGTACCTCAAAAAGATTGGATCTGGACTTACATCTCCACTGCCAAAGATAGAGTAACTGATGGGATACATAGAGAGCTCCTCTAGGTCTGACAAGAACCAGAATGAAATAAGTGCCGGGTTCCTGAGGGATTGCAAATACTACGACGCTGTTGAGGCGCTTTACAGTGTGATCTTTAGAAGATGCCCGGAGAAAGTCAATGCGGTATGGTTTTGTGGCGATCCTGACAATGGCAAGTCCACGCTAGCACGGATGGTGGAACAGATCTTTATCACTGAGAGATTAAAAGAAGGTGACGCCAACTTCCTGATAGATGATAGCAAGCCATTCACTCTGCCTTCTCTTGTGATCATGAATGAAATCAACCACAGGCACTTCTTCAGTAAGCGAAACATTGCCACGATGAAGCTATTCCTGGAGGGGGAGGGCTACCCGATCAGCGTAAAGTATCAAGCCAACGAGATGAAATTTGTGGGTTGCCAGATTATCATCACATCAAACACTACCCCATTCGAGAAAATGGAGAGCGCGGACAGGGAGGCATTCTACACACGAATCAAGCTGGTGAACATGCATCTACACGAGTTGAACAGGGATGGGTCGAAGACATTTCCATTCACCACAATACAGTTGGCCAAGTACTTTAGGAAGAGATTGCAGGAAGACGGGGTCGTTGAGGGCAGAAAGCAGGATGTGAAGATGACAGAAGCCAATCAGGACGCTGAAGACACGGCAGATAAGACGCATGATCGCGAGGATAACGATAACTAATGAACGTACCTTATCTAATTAATTGCTCTAATAATTTAATGTACCACTTTTTACATTGTACCGATAAAAAAAAAACAAAAACTTTTCAATGTCCAATTGGTACATTGGTACATCTGAATGAGATCAGTACGCCCTAATATATTGTACCGTTTTAGATTGGTACATTCCAAGGCTGCAATGTTTATAGAGCACCAATGAGAGGAATTCGTGAGCTAATGTACCAATGGTACAAAAATAACTTTCCACTTTTTTTAAATTAGATCACTAAACTTTTAAGATTAAACTGCCACTAAGAACATTAAACTCAAATCAAATTACGATTAAATGCTTCGCAAATCAGTGGCTGTTACGCCTACAGTTAAATTGATTTATATTTGTATTTTTGAATTTCCCCAAATCAATTATACTTTAACAATATGAATAATTTATAAATTAAAATTGCTTTAATTTAACTTATTTTGAGATTAAATTAATTATAATTTTTTGTTATTATTTATGTATAATCAATTCTCTGATGAATTTTATTTTAATGATTGATTTATTTCAATTTAACAGTATAATCAAAATGAATATATCCAAATTTCAAGAAAAGTTTTAGAAAGTTATAGGCAATTATAATATATTTATTTTTTTCTTTTTAAGAGTTTAGTCATTGAGAAAGACGATTAGTCAATATAAGAGCTGGAACGAGATAATGGGGTTCATAATTAGAGATGATATGTATTAATTAGTATAACTATAATTATAGAGATATATTATTTTATAATTTCGAAATTATGTATAAATATAAATTTAATTCTACTTATTTATTAACTATTAAGTTTAAATAAATATAAAACAAAATATTAAAAATAAATTCAAATGATTTAATATTTAAAATTTTAGAAATCATAAATTTTTTCCTTATTAAATGTAGTCCTAAAAATATTAAAATATGACTATTCAAGAAAATTAAAATACATTAATTTTTTTTTCTTCAAACTTTTGTAAATTACGATCATTATGAAAGCAAATATTCAATCTTAATATTAATATTTATCTTTTTTATTATAAATATACTATAAATTAATTATACTAATAAAAAATAACAATTAAAATTTATGTAATTTGGAGTATAAGAATAAAAAATTGTTATTTTCAATTCAAAATCAACTCGATTTATATCATTTAATGCCTTATTAAAAAAAAAGAGGCAAATTAATTGCAAAAGGTAAATTTATTTTACTTAAGTAAATAAATCCAAATTTGATTCTAGATTATATATGTCAGAAGAATTTACATTCGTAAAAGAATTTAATTAAAGATATAAATTTAAAGATTTATATAAATTGATTAATGAAATTGCTTAATAAATTTTATTAACAACCACAATTAATCTTAAAGTAATAATTTATCTTATTAAAAGAAAATGATGATGCAACTGCTTAAATCTTATTTTTATTATCAATGTTATGAATTTTATATATATATATTTATAATCAAGATCAAGAGTTCCAAATAAGTTGATATTCTAGAGAACTTAAACCAATTAACTTTAATATACTTAACATCAATTGCAATTTCCCCATGCCTTATTTAAAATGAAAAATATTAGTATTTTTTTTATGTTTATAATTTAAATCTTATTGGCTATATCTTAAAATTGTTTTTAAAACTATTATAAATTTACAAGTACTTTACATTCTTCGCGAGTATTAATGAAACTAGTTTTTCAAGAAAATACTTCAATTAATCAATTTAATATTTAGAGTAGAAATTTTACCACAAACAATAGATAAGAGAATAATATTCAATCAGAGGAATCCAATAATTTAAACTCAAAAATACAATTTATTTAAATATATTTTCATATTATTTATGGAATATATCAATTTATTTTATGTATTTTATCTATAAAAACTCCTAAAATTTCTCTAAAACACATTAAGTTCTATTTTTCAAGTCGAAGATAGGAAACTTAGCAAATAAAAAGCACATAAGTTTCGAATAATCCATTAGTGAACTGGTAAATATAATTGTAAAAGAATAAAAATTATTCGATACTAATGACTATTTCTCTGTCTCCCGCCATTTATGCTAGCAACTTGTCAGGTTAAATAAGTATAATTTTGCAAAGATATTAAACTTTAAGTTTTTATTAAAATTACTAAATCTAGTTTTTAAAATATCTATTAAAAAAAATAATAATGTATATTGATTTAAATTTATTACGCGGGAAGACTTTCTAATAATATTAAAAAAAATATAAATATGCAAAATTTTTTGTTAGCTCATAATATTTTATTTAGAAAATATCAATTATGCTTAAGAGTTTTTCTCAATATACTAATAAGGAATATAAGATTAATAATTTTTTATTCGCAATCATATGTATTTAGTTTATGAATCGAATGTGTTAATTGAATTCATAATATATGTAAATAATTATTGAAATCTTTTTATATTGTTTTATCAGACAGGAAAAATCCAGCAAGATAAAATTTTAACAGGATTGTAACTTTCTTTGAAGAAAATAAACTAAATATATAATATTTATATAATTTGCATTTATTTAAATGTTGACAAATTTGAAATTGAAAACATTCATGAACTTACCAATCTTATTGGTCTTGGTAGACTAATGAATTTTTATTCAGCAATTCCTTTTTAATTATAAATATGTGTGTTCTAACCTAGATACCCCTTATCACCCCTTCCCCACTTCCCAATACACTCACCTCCCCATAACTATAAATACTTTTTTTTATTAATTCTTTTTCATGAAGTTAATCAAACTCAATCATGACTTTCTTGGTTATATAAACAAGTTATTTTATTAAATTCACGATATCCGTCGACTTTTTTCTTTCTCATGATCCTTTAAAAAATGACTTGTATTTAATTTTAGAAGAATTTCATTATAAAAAATGATATTGAATATGATATCTTAATTTAATTTTTGAAATTTTACGAAAAAGTAACAGATATATTATTTATTTTAATTCTCATAGATCTTTTGCATTTTAAATGATTTCTTATTAAAAAAATAATTATATTTATGTTTCTTTTTCGGATAATGATTAGTGTTGTTGATTAAAATATGAAATTAAGTCATTATAGTCAAAATCATATTTATATATAATGAAATTATTTTTAAAATTTGAATATAAGTTATATTTTTATATGATCATTTATTAAATAAGGTTGAATTTAATAATTTAACTTCTATTATATTAGTCATAATTGAGTAAGATTCACAGAATGGAAAAAATAATATATAAAAAGGTATTTTATAGTGTTCGGAGGGCGGTGGGAGGGATCTTTGGTTCGATCAATAATATTATAGAAATTTTTAAAATTCCTTTCATGCTTAGAGATTAAGTCGTTAAGAGAGTTAATATGTTTTATAGAGAGGAGGAATATAAAACTTAGGTTGATAATTTGCCATTTGAAATTCACTGTAAGCTAATGGGTGATCTATGCCATATCTTAAAATGGTTATATTAACAATTTTGAATTAATAATAAAATTATAAACATAAATGAATATAATAAAATATATATATATATATATGTATCTCTTTCCAAATTTTATAATGTAACAAGATTCAAGAAACTAAATGTATAATTTTATATGAATATTAAATATGGCTTTAATATAGTAGGGTTAGTTCAATTGTACATAAAATTTAAATTATAATTTTTTATTAAAGATATAAAAATACTTTAAAATATATATAATTAATTATAACGATATTCATTTAGATATTTCGATAATTACCCAGTAAATTAATATAATATAAATAAAATGTTTTTTGTTTTTTCAATAGAAATTAATTTATTTTATTTGCATTATTTTTAATCACTAATATTATTCTTTGTATAAATGATTAAATTTTTATAATATTTATCAATAAATGGCTTTAAATTCCTAATTTAGCAATCTCATTTGATCTATATTTTTCCTTGCTTTCCTGAAAAAAAAGACACTTGGACAGGCATCAATTTCTCTACTAAAGTTTATAAAGCTTACTTCTGCTTTATAATGGAATGTATATTTTAAAATTATGGTATCTCTCAGATTTTATGTAATAAAAATCTATAATTCATAATTAAAACTGATCTAATCAGAAACAATAATTATGTAATTATTACATAAATAACTATAAAATATAGTTTTTTGTTAATTGAGGGTAATTCTTTATAAAATTAGTAAGTAAATTTTACTATCCATAACCCTATGTGCAACTTTTAACTAAGATGTATAATTAAAACTAATATTAATATTTAAGATTTTAATTTATTTTGATTGAATATTAATTCAAGAAATCTTGGAAAAATAAATTGAAACAAACTCATAGAACTTTTCGTATAAACCTCTAATCAAATTATTAGATAATATAACTTTATCTATAACTGGAAAGGAAGTTTACAGCAAAATTATACTAATTATTAATAATACACGAATTATTTTGATTTAAATATAATTATTTATATTTAAATCTATTTGATATCTGAGAAATTATTGCAAAGGGAAGAATATATTCAAAAAATGAATGCGAGTGAGCTTGTCCGGGTTTATATTGATATAATAAATTAAATATTTTTATTTATATATTTAAGGGAGATTTTATTTTATAAGGAATTTTTAAACTTGTTAATTATTTTACTGAATCTATAAACCATTCATGATATTTTTTATTTAAAATAAAGTGAATTACAAAATGATATAATGATAGTAACAATAGTAAAAGCAAATCTAGAAAAAAAACGTTTCATCTTCTTTTTCATCCTCATCTTCATCGTCTTCATCACAAATATTGATTTCCTGTGCTCCTCTTTCTGCGACTTCCTGGACTTCCTGAACTTCCTGTCTTTTGACACTTTCAATCTTACCAGGGGTAACCCCTGAAAAAATAAAATGTTAGATATTTTTTTAGTAACTTACATTAATGTTGAATGAAACAGAGAATACTGATCAGACATTTTTTCAATTATTAATATATTTTATTAATTTATAATTTAATTTCAGTTTATATCAAAAAGATTATGATTATCATTATATTTTCTTATTATATTTAACTTTTATAAATTCTACTCTATATTTGACTTTTTTTAAATTATATGAAGGACTAATAAATACTGTGTTATATTAATCAAAATTTAGCAAACTAGTGAAAAGAATTTAAATGAGTTACTTCCCTACTATTTTTAGCTAAAAAAATTATTAAAATTATTAATCGCAATAGCAATTTCATTAATGCTTCTTAATCTCACTAGAGACCCTATGAAATACTGGAAAAATTATTGGTAGCTCTTCAGAATAATTTGGAAAATCTTAATGAAACAGACATCATCTTATTCATTAAATATTTCTCAATTTCATTGTAATAAAATTGCTATAAATCTTATATTTATTAATTGCGAAAGTGTGAAGATATAAGGCTCTTTAAGATCAATGGCTAGCGCGAGTTTTACACTATGATGCATAATCATGTGGTAGAGTTATTAAATTTTAAAGATAAAATATAACTGGATAAATTAGAATTTAAGATTTAATTAAAAATAGTCATTTTTATATTTCTTTAAAATTTGAGAAAAGGGATACCTTTTAAATAACTAAATTTTAGCTAATTTAAGACTTAAAATTAGTTTTATGATCCTAAATCACTTTTTTCACTTAAGTTATATGCCTAAATTTATTAATATGCTTTAAATTTTGAGTAAGTTAATTCTATAAATAAGAAAATTTATTAATACCAATATTGTAATCAGTTGATTTTTAATTTTTAATCCAATTATCATGATATATTTAATTTGATCAAATTATTCAACTCAACTTATTTATTAAATAAATATACTTGATTATTTACTAAATTATAACGTGTCAATAATAATTAAATAATACTTTATATTAATCCATATAAATTATAAATAAAAGTCTGCTAAATTGAATGAGGAAAATGTAAGTTTGGACTTTATCGCTTAATACATTGGCGCAAGTTCTTTTGCGAATATAAGTCAGAATAATTTAGAGATAATATTATAATTTTAATTATTATATTCAAAGTAAAGGTATCTAGATAAAGTAATAGTAAATATTTTTTATTATTGTTAATATTAAGCATTGTCAATAAGAAAATTTAAGCAAAAGATAGAAAATTTAATTACAACTTCGTAGGTGATTTATCAAGTTTGCTACTAGAATTTAAAATTTCTATTTCAATATTTCTATTGATTTATAATTTTTGTAAGTATTAAGTATCATAGAATTTAAAGATGAAAAATTGTACAAATTTATTTCTGAAGAAACCATAGCTAATGCAAAAAGAATGAACTATCATTCATTATCAATGGCTATTAATAATCTAAAATCAAAACTTCAAAATGATGAAAATTAAAAACGCCAAAATATTGACTAAATAATGAGTATTGAAAGGAAAATTGCTGATAATTTAGCTTTTAAAATTAATTTAATTAGATCTATTATTATATAAACAATTATTCTAAATAAACATATTTAAAGCTGCTTCAAATTCAAAATAGCCTTCTATTTTAATATATAAAATAATTATTACATTATTCTCCTTCTCTGCAAGCTGAATTTATGTGTGCAATTGAATAAATGGAGGATGCTTAGAAAAATTACAGTAAACATCTATCATAAATATTCGAGGTACATAATTTGTACAAGAAATTTATGTTAAAAGACCAGATTCACTACCTACTCAAGATCATATTGTCAAAAGAAGACACAAGTGAATGTACAATTAAATTAGCTGACTCACTTTTGAATTAAGGATTTAGTTTTTATAATTAATAATGTCTAATAGCTACAAAATTATAAAATTATTAATTCTTTTTACAAAACTAAAAAGTTATTGAAGAAAAAAAAAAGTAAATTTAGTAGTGAAAATCTTAAAAAGAATTATTTTTATCACAATCTAGATATAATGATTGATTTCTTAAGAGATTATAGCTGCTTTAAAGATTTAAAGAGTAAATATTTTGAGGCAATCAAGCAAGAAATAGAATAAGTGGATTACAAAAGATGGGCCAATACAATCACAAGAGTCAATTAAGTAGTTCATAACAAATTAATTTTATTTTAATTATCAAAAGTTTAAATTTTCAAAGTAGTAACTTCATATCATCCAACGTTTGCATTTAAATTTTGTTACTCTTTGATTTATTATATTAAAATTAAAAAGGAATATATAATGTTATTGCTATAAATGTGCTGAATTTGTTCCTCTAACATTAAGATAAGCACACTGAGCTATCATATAATCATCAATTAAGACTTTCATAAAACATTCTAGAATCAATTTAAACTCAATCTGATAAATGTGTCACAGAGCATATTTAAATTATTTGATTATTTACTTCAAATAAATGAAATAATTCAGATTAAAATAACTTAAATTAAAAACTAAATTATATTATAGCGAGATTAAATAGAATCACTGATCAATAAATTTTTGGAACCTAAAGATTTCAAAGGGTTTACCAGAGTATTTTAGATTGGTAGCTTTAAGCAAATGAATAAATTTATTGATTAATTTATTAATAAATTTAATTTATTTTTAATTTATGCTTAATCATTATTGTTAAGAAAGAATCTAATTAGAGGAAATTAAGTTGACATCAAAAATTACTGAATAATTAAATAACTATTCCTTATATAACCAATTAGTATATAAATGAACATCAATTGTTAACATTAAATAATATTTGGAATGATTTGCAATATTTTTTGAATAAAAATCTCTTGAAATTATAAATTAAATATATTTTCTAAAAAGATAAAATATTTAATGATAATTTAAATGAAACAATTTATGGTGAACGATCAAATTTACCAATAAAAATATTAATAATTATGATTTTTTAATCTTAATTAATATAATTTGGTTCTAGTAACTACTAAGTCAATATTTGACTTAACCTCTTCAAAAATTATTCATCAAAAACTAAAACAATTTACCATAGCATGAATTAAAAAAATTCTATAAAAAACATTTAGAAATAATTTTGGCAAGCTTATCATATAGACAAGCTCTTTACCCTCATATTAATGGCAAGGAATTTCACAGTAATATGGAATTTCTTTCAAATTCTATGTTCAATTTTTATATAAATTAAGTACAGAATTTTATTACATATCATGTATTTATTTTTATTTTTATAAAATAAGTCCGATAGGCAGAATGAAAATTATTTTGTTTATTATTAATAATTAAGCATTTATGACAAATAAATGATTTATTTTATTTTTACTAATGTAATCCAGCATATTTAATCTAATTCTATTTTATTATAAATTAATTTTTTTCCAAAACTTCCTATTAATATAATTGTTTGTTCAATTTAGATTAACTAAAGAATAGTATCAGTACATCAATAGAGTATATTTATTGTTAATTTATTTTATCTAAAATAAAAATTAATTAAAATACACAATTAATTAAATTAATTTTAGATAGAAGACTATTAATTAGTCGATTAAATAAATGGATTTAAAGCGCTTTTCAGATATTAAGAAAGAAATTAAAATCAAATTAATTTTACAAATAAAATAAGTAGTGAGGATGTAAAAGAGGTAGAAAATTAGTTGATTGATAAAATTGACATCACTATTGATAAGAAAAATTAATTTATAGAGCATTATTAATTGTAAATTATTATATTAATGTAAAAATATTGAGAAAGGTTAGGGTGAATCCGCATTAGCATATATTACCGGGCTTGTAGATGCAGTTCATGAACTTGACTAGACTTAGTTATAAAAACTGGAGTAACAAATTGACAAGTTATTTAAAAATATGCCATATTCAAAACTTAAATATTTAAAAAACATATAAATCTAAATTTATTTATTAACAAATCATTTCAATAGAGATTATTATTATTGAAATTTGATACTATTTATTGTATTAAGTTTAGATTGTTAAAAAAATAAGAATTTAAGATTCAGAAGCAGTTTTTGGAATCTCAACTATTAAAAAAGACTACAACAAAAAATTGACTAAGGAACCTCTTCTCTAAATCCTTGTAATATAATTCTTAAAGCACTATCAAGATTAATTAGATAAATAAAGTCCATAAATTACAACTAATTTACTAGAAAGTTTGTTGTAAGCTAATTTAGATGACACCAAACTCTATGATCATTCATAAAAATTAATAATATATGATTTGAAGTTTTAACAAGTAAAGTAATTAAGAATTTTATTCATCCTAAATTTATTATAAATTACCTTGAAATGATACTGATGAAATAAGAAGTTTTTAACCTATCTGAACTTGTGAAAATTGTCAAGGTTTGTTCTCAATACAATTACTTGCCCTCTTCACTTATTGGTAAGTTTATTATTTGATCTTACTCCTTTTATCACTTTATTTATAGAATTGACAATGTAGAGATTATAAAGTAAACTCTCTAAGAATGCCTTTAAAAGTGTGATTATGCCTTTGTTTCTTGCTGGTGCAAATCTTGCTTAATAAAACAAGGAGTGGTTTAAATACACGTTGATAGGTGATGGATTACTTAAGAGAGTAGAAAATGGGAAAAATATGACGTAGCAGCTTGCTAATTATAAACTCTCAAACAAAAGTTTTATTTAGAGTATTAAAAATATCTATGTTTATTATATTCATTTTCATTTCTAGCATCAAAGCTTTCAAATTAATTCCTTCTTACATTAGAATATATAAATGAAATTTTGAGATAATAACTAAAATAAATATTAAGCTGGGTATTTTATTACAAATTATCAATAAATAATTAAAGGGAAATAGAAATAGCATATGATTAATCTTCCAAAAATTATTGAAATTTAGTAGCATCAATCTGATTTTACCTAATTGTTCCCTTACTAAATAAAAATGCAGATTTAAATATTTTAGTGTGAAATTATATTGGAGGAGTAAAAGAGCAAGGTAAAATGTTCTATTATTTTTGTAAGAGCATGAGAAACATTTTCAATTAAAAATGTTATCTACCACTGTTATAAAAAATTTTCATAAGCTGAGATCTTTATTTTTAGTATTTAAAGATAGATTAAAATACGATTGTCTATCATTAACCACAGCATTCATTCACTGATACTAAAATAAAACTAATATGATGAAGGAATTTTGGGGTTTTGAATGTCTAGGATTAAATTGATCAAGTTTAAATAATAGTAGCTATTTGCAAGAGCAACTTAGATTCTAAAGATTCACGATACAAAGATTTAGTAAGTATAGATTGTTTAATAATAATATATCATGTAAAAGTTGAATTAGGAATTTATTAATTCATAATTTAAACACTGATTTCCCTTTACTAGGTCGAGGAATTATTGAACAAGCTAAACTTAGAAGGCATGTCATACACGAAAGATGAAATTTATAATCTAGAATAAGTTTTACAATTACCAGAATACAGTACTATGAATTAAACTCTAATTATTATTCCAGATTATCAATAAAATTCATATTAATATAAGATTTCAATTAAAGTGAATTTGAAAAACTTTAATTATTTTAATTTATATAATAAATATAAAAATCATTATTGCAAATTTATTTATATAATTAAGCATTATTTATTTTTCTTTATATATTTATTGATTAAATTTTTTGAATTAAATTTATAATTTAAGTTCAGGAATTTATGGTTCAAAATGCTGCATTAAAGTTAAAACTTTAAATAAGAGAACTTGAAAGTAATTCAATTTTTAATAAGTAGTATTTTGAAAACGAATCAGAATAAGCTCAATTACTCTTAAAATCTGAAGTGCTGTCTTTATCTCAATAACTACCGTAAGTTTATAACAATTTATTTATAAATATTTTATCTATAGTGGGAAAAAATTATTTAACTTCATCACCCAAGATAAATTGATAATAAATGATATTTCCAAGCCAACTGGGGACTTTTAGCTTCATCAAAGAGCTCTATATTCATAAATGTCATAAGAATTCAAAGATTTGAAGCGGATTGTTTACCCAATAAACCTCACAGTATTCCAATAACTTCAAAATGATTCAGAAAAACTCAAATATATTGAGAGCTGCATTGAGAGACAAGATTTACTTGAAAGTGTCACATTTGAGTAATGGTAGAGAACTGGGTGTTTGTGACAAATTAATTAAATACTTTTCATTATAATAAAACTCACTGATTTCTCTCATACTTAATTTAATTAATTCGTTATTCTCTGATTTGATCATATCACATTTTTATAAATAGAATGAGTTATATTACTTACTTTTATATTTAGTTTATAATAATAGAATAGTTTTATAAATATAATGGTAGCAGAAGTTTACTATGACTTTTTCTATAAAGCTTACTGGTTTACTTTTATGATACCTCCCCTTCTGGCATTTTTAATATACTACGTTTATTATTGTAGAAATTTGATTTAGATTGGGAAAAAGATGTAAATGGATACTTAGTTGTAATCAATCCAATAAAAATCTAAATCTTTATTAATTTGAATGCCACTTATTAATATTTTTGATTGAGAAAAATTATTTTAAATGAATAGATTGCTTAGCAATATGAGAACGTTTCCGCTTTTTCACTAGATTAATTAAAATTCCAATAGATTATATCATTTCAGTCATTTTAATTATATCCCTCAGTTAATATTCAAATCTCCTTATTTAATTAATTTGATTCACTAAATTAATTTCATTACAATAATATTTGCCTCTTTTCAGGAAGACACCATCAAGACTGAGAAATAAAAAGATATCCAATAGGTAAGTGTTAAACAAAAAATGCAACTTTAATTATAAAATGGTTTAGAATAGGATTTTACATTGGTTATATATTTCTTTTTTGAATAAAATGTTGATAAAATTAACAAAAAGCTCTCCAAAATATATAATTAGATTTATCCATTTCAATTTTCACTAATTCACTTAGAATTTTCATGAATTTAATGCTTATCTTACATTTTTAATTTATAGTTTGGTATTATATGCAAAGATCCTCTCTTTTGTAATAGTTTTGGTGACAATATAAACCCCCCAAAACACCTTTAAATAAATTTGTCAAAACAAATCAATCATTTATTTCTATTTTATAGGATGCTTAATTTTATAATTAATTAATATTGTCCAAGTATAAATTGATTTAATAATTTTAAGAAATATTCTATATTTTTAATAGTCCCAGTGATTGTACATGGTAAATTTTAGAATGAATTCCTCAGACTAAACATCATATTTGCATCAGTTATCTTCACATATTTTGCCAAAGAACACTATTTAATTAGACTCATCGTAAGTTATAAATCCCAAATTAATTAACGATTTATAAAATTATTAATAACTTTATCATAAAAATTTGTTGTGTTCTGGTTAACTTAAATTTATATTATATATAGGCAATAGTTACTCACATAGTCGTGATTCTTGGTTTAGACTACTTGTACATGAGAGAGTATTTAATACAACTAGCTGGCTATGTGCTTGGTAAGTTACACTTTTAAATAAATTATTAGATTCACTACTTAAATAAAATCATAATCTTATAACTGCAAATATAGAGCTGAGCAAGGGAGGTTCAACCTACAACGAGTTATCATTTTTAAAGTCAATAAACATAAATAACGGTCTTGTGCTCGTTGACGGAAAGATAACTTTTGAGTGGATGAACATCATGTTCTGGCGTACATTTGCAGCTTTAACCCTATTTCATTATTATATTACATATTGTAACCCTACACTTCATGAGCTTGCTGGTAATTTAATCTCTATCTCTGCGACTGGGCTACTTCTATAACAAACCTACAGTCATGAAACGCGAAGATATTATTATTAGACCAGCAGATGATAACATCACTGCTTACTCCTTTGTTAAACAGCCCTTCTATCACAAAGCCATGGCTATTATTCTAAATATGTATAAGAAATATTAAAACAAAAACTCCCCCCCCTTTGACTAAATTAATTGACTCATATTATATATTTAGCAATAATCAATATTAGAAGAGAAGAGATTAAAAAGAAAAAAGAGCGAAGAAGTTTCTAGGCTTATGCTGAATAAAATAAGTGTGAACTTCACAAAATTAAACTGTAGTAAATATTATTAATAAAATGAAATAGGCTGTATAAAAATTAGATATTAATTTACTTTTTTATAATTTTTCAAATCAAATTAAATAATAATTGACCCATTAAATGAAAATAAAGTAAAATATAATAGCTAAATATCGAGTGAAAGAGTAAAATAACTTTAAATGAGCTTATGTATATTTAGAGTAGCTATATAAATTATGAAAATTAAGAATTTTGTTATGCACTTAATATAAATTTTCACAATTTTCTCTAATTATGACACCTTTCTAATGATATAAAGTAAAAGAATTTGCTGTTTTAAAAGGGAATATATAATTGATTTAATAAGTAAATTATATGAATATATTTCTGGACAGATTTCTTTGTACTATTCAATAAGATTTAAGAAATTTCACGAGAATTCATAATATGATATGGATATATAGCAGGACCGAGTATCAGAGTCAGTTTAATTTATTTTTAATAAAAATAATGATTGTACTCTCTTTATTTTTGACAAAATAAAGAGAACAAACAGCCATTAAAACAATGAAAGGAATTATGTTTTATGAAAGGCATTTTATAAGAAAAATTCATAATAGATATTTTCTTTTACAGTGATGAGAAAAATACACAATTTTAAAGAAAATATAGTAGAGTAGGTGTGAATATATTAAATGAGTTTGTTAAATTAAGTGTAACTGTGAAACATAAATATTAGTTAAATTAATAATATCTTTGTATCTCCCTTCGAAGAATAGAATTCTTAGATAGAAAAATAAAAATCACTATTTCTCATTCTAAGTTTCTACTTTTCTATAAAGATTCATAGTTATTAATCTATTTATTAGGCTTGAGACACCTTGCAGCTCATTTTCTTGAGGCTAATGGTGCTGGTTGGTTGAACTTTGGTTGGAAGTCTTCGTAGTTGGAGACGCAGTTGCCAACGCATGAAACGAATCTGTTGACGTCGGTTGCGCTGTATTTTGAGCAGAAGTTGAAGCATTCTTGAGCCTCTGGGACTCTCAAATAACTTTTAATTATAGAGACTATTTCTAGAAGATTCGATTAATTACAGCTAGATAGAAGATAATATTTAAACATTTAAAAAAGGGACTTTGGAGATGATTTCAGTTTGGACTTTTTGGCTGATCTAGATGACAACATTGACTTGCTTCATTCTGTAGGTTCTGTAAGCTTCGTTGATTCTGGTGGCGTAGTTCTCAGCAGCCCAGTTGATAACTGATTTAGTAGTGTTCTTGACTACTTCCTTTAATTCTCTGGCTTCTTGCTTGGCCTTTGGTACGTTAACGTAGCATTTAAAAGTTAACATATAAAAGTTAGGATTTAAATATTACCATTTTTTATTGATTGGCAATCTCTTACAACGCAAGTCCAGTTCATAACAATGCTTGTTGGGTTGAAGCATGTGTCGACAACGCAGTTCTCATCGCAAGCAGCGTTGACCTCAAGAGTCTTAAGGAATTCAGAGTACTCTTAGGCAATTGGTTTTTATAAATAACTTTGAATTCCGATATCCAAGTCCAAAAAATAAAGAAACTCTCCAATTACTCTTGATTATATAGAGAGTAATTGGTTGAATAACTTTACCGTAGTTGAGTTGTACTTGTTGTTCAGCATCCTTGATGATTTGGATGAGTTCCTTCTTGTATTGCTTCTTGTTTGCTTTCATCTCATTCAGTTAAGCTCTGCTGTATTGCTTGATCTCCTGTACGTATTCGAGGGTCTCGTTAACGAACTTTGAAACATCAGCTTCAGTGGTTAAATATAATTTTTATAATAATCTTAGAGTGATTTGGTTTTGGGTGGCAGCCATGGTGGTTGCAGCAGCTAGACCGAGGATGGTGAAAACTCTAAGCATCTTTTTAAGTATGTGTGTATGATATAAATATATTATATTTAATAAATAATTCAGATCTTTTAAACACTCTCCTACGAATCTGATAACTATTAATACATGACGATTTCATTATTATACAAATAAATAAATTTATAAGTTTATGTTTAAAGGATATATTAAAAAATACAATGTAGTAATAAATAACTATTGATCTATCTTTTAAATTATATTAAACTTTTTAATAAAAAATATTTATAAACTTAGAATAATTACAGTAATGGCTTAAAATCACTAGAAAGATGAAAATATGCAGGGTCCTGTCAGCTCATCCTAATAACCTGATCCACCTTAAAATAATCAAAAATCCAGTGTGATTAATTATTAATTTGGATTTCAGCAATAACAAATGAATAATTAATAGCAATTACATCAGCATCTATAGAGCTAGCAACTGAAGAATTTATCATAGTACTAACAATAAAACCAATAGAATCTTCTAAATCAGACCACTAAATCAAGTGGTAGTCCCTAACAATAGTCAAGTTTTGTACCTTAGCTAGCAGTCTTGAAGGTATACAAAAGAGGTCAAATTTTCTTTAAACTTGGGTGTTTTATGGTAATGACAATGCCGCCAAGTATATACTACTATAAGAAGAATTAGAAAGATCTATATGCTAGGGGGATTATCAAAGATATGAAGAGAATTCATGAGAGTGGAAGGACCATGCATGATATACCCAAGTATACCAACACTATTGAAGTGGGCAAGAGGCATTGAATCATGCTCATTAGTATAGATGGAATTAGTATGTAAATAGAAAATTAGAATTGTGTATTACTAAAGTCACATTTGATAATTTCATTTCTAATTCATTTTATGATTTAAAATTCCTTGATAAATCTGACGAAGTACATCAATTAATATCTTTATTATATTTGAATCATAATTTATCTTTGTGAAATGGAGTCACTGTAAACTCACTAACAAAAGCTACCATCCACTGCAGCACAAGAGTTAGCCCGCATGCTGAACAAGTCAATCGCGAACACAGCACCTGACAACATCGAACTCAACACAACTCTGTGGGATAATTACGCAAGAGAGTGGTCCACTGAGAAAGATTGGGTTAAAAACATGATCAAAGATAATCAGCAAGAAGCGAGAACTCAAGAACTAGTTCTTGGCGAAGAATGGAGTGATCTTTAATCTTTCCAGCAAGTGTTTGTAAGTATCGAGATATGTATAGATTTAATATCATTTATCAGTACAATAAACCTAATAAATCACATTATAGGATGAATATATCATACCAAATCTATCAAATGATAAGAAAGTGCTTGAAATCGGAGTGGGAGGAGGCAGAGTCGCCAGATTATCAGCAGAACTTTGTAAGGAACTTCATTGTGTTGATATCTCATCTGAAATGATCAAGAAAGCTAAGTAAAACACTAATATGCATTAGAATATTCAGTAAGTATTGTCATTAATTTGTTATCCCATTCCTACAAACTCTCAAATAATATTTAAGTATATTTCATAAATGATTCTGTTTAGTTTCTATCACAATGAAGTCTCTCCTAAGTTTCCTTAGGAAGTAATAAATCAGGGTCCCTTCGATTTCATCTATTCCTTTGATGTATTTGTACATGTTGATATTCACACTTTAAGAGACACTTTGCTTAACTTAAAATAACTAATGAGAGAGGATACTCTATTCACTCAAATAAAGAGATAAGTTTATTATTAGTGAATTAATAGAATCTAAATAAAAAATATAAACAAATTGAAGTAAATCAAATATATTTTTAATACATAATAATTAAAATTATTTTTTAGGGATTCTTCATAAGTGTAGCAAATCTTTGCAGTGAGAAAGGCTATGAAAGATTTAAGAAGTAGTCTAAATTCAAAGTAGCAGGATTTTATTGTAAGATTTCTTTGACGATGAATAAATTTATTTTAGTTATGAGTCCAGATATCATTAGAAAAATAGTTCATGAAACAGGTTTTTAGGTTGTTATAGTTTCTATGCTCAATTATCAGTATTTTTATATACTTTATTATAGATGTTAATTGGATGAAAATCATTTCGATTCTAAGAACTTATATTACCATCGTGACATTTTGCTAACACTGAAGCTTAAATCAGAGCATGATTAATTAAAAGCAGTTTAACCTTCTCAATCCATCCCAATATTTGATAAGATTTCTCACTTCTTATAATAAACTCAAATTTCAAAACGGCCTCTAGCTTTTGTAACCTCAGGTGGAACCAGTATACCATTAGAGAAGAACACTGTGAGATCTATCGAGAACTTTAGTACAGGTCAGAGAGGTGCCAGATCAACCGAGTATTTCTTGAAATAGGGCTATCGTGTCATATTTTTATACAGAGATAAAAGTATCAAGCCATTTAAGAGTAGAGTATCGATAGATCAACTATATGACGATGGCTTAGAGTTCGGTGAGATTGCCAATAAGAAACTTGTTGAAAGCATAAAAGAGTTCAAGAGATACTAAGGTGACTTATTGATGATACCATTCGTCACTCTAATCGAATACCTAGATTGGTTAGAGTATATTTCAATTGCTTTTTCAGATCATTAAATTGAGTCACTTACATATCTAGCAGCTGCGGTCTCTGATTTCTACATCCCTCCTGAATAGATGGCTGAACATAAAATTTAATCCCGAGACCACGATGGTTTAGATTTGCATCTCTAACCGACACCTAAATTGCTAGGCGCTATAAAATCTTAATGGTCTTGTCATCCAAATTAGACTTTCTTGATTTCATTCAAACTAGAGACTGATCTATCCATACTAGAGAAGAAAGCTATGGGAGCGATTTAAAACTATGGAGTGGATGCTGTCATTGCAAATGAATTGCACTCAAACAAGTATAAAGTCATTATTTATCATAGTCCTAATACCACCAAATTACTTGAGAATAGTGTTGATATGCTAAACGATTGTGCTAATGATATTGGGAAGAGTAAAATCATTGAAGTTAATTAGGAGAAAGTAGTGAGTGGAGAAGTTGAAATCGAACAATTTATCATTGATCATGTTATAATTTAAATAATTTACAATTTACACTTAATATAAATAATTGTAACAAGCTATTTAAGGCATATTTGAAGCAAAAAGAACAAACCAATCATTAATAATGAGCATTCAAAACCCCAAAACCCCTTAATGAGGTTTATAAGTGCTTTGATTTGTAGGGAATTTGTTAGGGGTTGGGGTTATTTATTAAATGAGGGACAAAAATAGCAAGCTTTTGGGGTCTATTTATGATGAAGAATATATATATTTAGTATTTAAACTGCGATATGGATGCGATATATACAGTGAATAAGTCAAACCAGTAATGAACTATAAGTCTATTGCACTGCTCTTAAAGAGAAGTCCTTCAACTGTTCGCTCCCACTGCCTTATAGCTGTATAACTAAAGCAATAATAGCTGAATTCAATGCCTTAGAGGAAGTCAAAGTTTCAATAGAAGCATATTGACTGTCTTATTAATGAAAAAACTTTGAAGTATTGGGCTCACTTCTCTCTTGACAAACGAGCTATTATGTTTCACCGCCAGTTCCCTGAGTTGAAGATCTCTGCATAGTCTGTTGCTAACATTTATAAACGAAATGGTATCTCTTACAAAGGTGTGAATCGTATCAAGAGAGTGATTGATTTCACTCTGCCATTTTACAACAACAACTTAAATTATATTTATAATTAAATGCAGAGAGTCTAATAGAATAATATTAAGTTTATACATGCTGACGAGGCTGTGTTTACCTTCAACACTTCATCTAGAAGTCTTGGTATAAGAGGCATAGTAATATAGAAGTATATGACTAGAAAGTCAAGGTATAAACGATGGCTATTCTTGGAGGAATTAGTGAAGATACTGGTTTAGAAACTTATGTTATTCATCCTCGCTCTATTAAGACAGAGCAGTAAATATAGTTCTGAGAACAGCTGAGAGAGAAGTACCCTGAATAAGAGATAATACTGTTTGTTGATAATCTTTCTGTTCATAAGACTAAAGAAACAAGGAAGAGTTATGAACAACTTAGAATAACGCCTGTGTTCAACGTACCTTACAGTCCATATTTTAATTGAATTGAGTTCTACTGGGGTATATTAAAAGGCCATTAGAAGAAACTGCTGTTATACCACTTGATGCATGACCTACCTATCGATACAGTAGACTTTATTAAAAGCTCAGCGAAGAGAGTAGATAATTAATTGGCTTAAAAGTGTGCTAAAGAAGGGAGAGTGAATGTTTATAAATAAGTTTTGTAGTTAAGTTTATGAATATATAAGTCACATTTAAAATTCTTTAGCGGGAGCTGGCTTCTCTTTCTTCTCTTCTACTTCTTGCTTCCTTCCTCCTAAGTTTCTTCTCTTGCTGCCAGCTCCAGCATCTATGTTCATTGACTCTGGAGGCTAAATATTTGAATAAAGTCTCTTGATAACTTCATACTTGTCTGCGACTTTCGCTCTCTGTGAAGCTTGCTCTATTCCTTCATCAAGAAGATGCTAGTACCAAAATTTTCTAAAGAGTTAAGCTACAAATCTTACTTGAAATATAAGGGTGCTTCTGCAGTCTGATAACCAGCTCTCACTTATCTTGATCCCTTGTTTGTCCTTATCTTCTGAAGAGATGCTGTACCT
>ARYC01005429.1:0-40193 GCA_000711775.1 Oxytricha trifallax | reverse complement strand
GGTCAATGCAACAGGCCATGACAACTGGACAGCCATTACACCCCGACGCTTGCAGCTGTCCAGCAAGGCAGTGAGCAGCAGTAAAGTCACAGTGAAGGAATAGGAAAGTAAGCTATAGCAATACGATTTTATTATGCTTTAGTTGATACCAGGTTAAGTCTACCCAACTAGTTGAATGACTAAGCACCTATAGTATACTCTGGCAACCTCGATGCCCAACCATCATAACATTATACTCCCATTGCCGCAGTCAGACAGCAAGTCAGCCAGAGGTTGGGCACTTATGGCACCATGGCTAGGAATCTCTCAATCACCAAGGAATCCACCAAGAGGCTTCAGTTCTCGATGAGCTTCGTGGCAGCCATCACTAAGGACCAGCTGGTCTCCAGTCAAGTCATCGAGGGCGCATTCGATGCCGTGCTGTTTGAGAACTTCCTCTACCACACCCTGCGCCAGCTGCGCACTGACAAGGACCTTGGCCTGAAGAAGATCGTGCTGCTCATGGACAACGCAGTCATTCACAAGTACTCTGAAGTGTTGGAGACTGCCAGGAAGTTGAAGGTGACTGTGCTATTCAATTCCGAGTACTCGCCCTGGCTCAACCCCATCGAGCAGCTGTTCTCATTCATCAAGAGGCATCTCAGGCAGGAGCAGGCAGACAGCAAGTAAGGTTGGTAGCCATAACTTTTTCTAGGATTCACTTGGTTAAGAGGCTCTCCCAGATCCTGAAAGCCATGACCAAGAGTGATGTCAACAAGCTGTGGGCTTTCAGTGTCAAGCAGTGGTGCATCACCATCAGACATGGGTTCGTATGAGTCAATCATCAATGGCGATGAGTGGAGTTGCAGGTGCTCTTGCCCTACTCAAGACAAGCATCAATAGCATTTGAACAGTTAAATTAATTGATTAAAACTTCCCTATTATATATCACGCTTTTAAGTTTAAGTTTAATAATCAATCGCCAACCTACTCAAACCTCTCTCACCTCCGCGCATTGCCGAGGTCAAGTCCACCAATACACCAACGATGGTCCATTGCTTGAGCTACCAATGATGGCACCGATGGATCAAGGATGGAGCAATAGATTTTAGGATCTAGAAGATGAGAATGGATTGCTGGTTGGCCTCAACTCAAGCCTATCGACGACGAATCGACATCAAGTGATCATGCCAGATTAACGCCAATTGACGGTGTCAAATGATCGTGTTAATCATCGAATTCTTGCCAAACATCGATATCAAGTACTTAGTTGTTCAAGAAAAATTTGGGGTTTATATTATGATGTTGAAGATTACAATCAACAATATTTGTAGTAATACACATTCGATCAACACAATGGTTCCTATAATTTGGTCATAATTGAATATTTATTTAATTTCTGAAATTTCCTATTTTTACGTATTTTATCAATATTTTGGATATATTTTATTATATTAAAAAAATTATGTTTAAGTGAAAGATATATGAGTCAATAAAGCTGCAAATCAAAATATTCGAAACTTAAATTTTTTTTAGAAGCATAGAAATTAATTTATTGAATTCAGTAACATGAAAAATTAATATTCCTAATATATTCTATCTAAATTAATTTGTATTAAACAAACAAATGGTTATTATTCTTAAATTATAGCATTATTTAAAATCATATTATAATTAATTAAATAGTTTAATTTTTCAAAATCAGACAATTTTTATTAATATTTCATAAAACTAATATGAATAAGAATCTATAATTAAGATATATGATGCTTTATATTTCTAATGAAAATAATGTATTTGATTTAATTATTTAAATATATTAATTTCTTTTAGAGTGTAATTAATTTACTTATAATTTTAATTTATCTTAAGTATTCCTTTTATCAAATGCATATAATAAATTATTATAATCCAGAAATTATTTAGTTTTCAATAAATAAATATTATTGCAAAATATTCAAAAAAGTGGAAATTAAGTTTGAAAATCTATTAATAATTTAAATCTTATTTTATATAAAATTCTAACATAATTCGAATATTAATAAATTCATTGTCATTAATGCAAATTTAGTTACGGAGTAAACAATTATATATAAATAGATTTGTAATAGACCAAGATGTGGATTTAAAATAAAATAAATATAATTTCTAATCAATATTATCTCAATTATTTATAAAAGTTAATTTAATAATTACGCAACGTTTTTAACATTAGAAATTTTTTTAATTATCCAAGAATACACTATAATTGAGTTAATTTGTTGAATGAATTCCACAATATATTATACTTCACAGAAATGCGCATTTTTTTAAATTGAAATTAATTTCTTATTATTTAAATATTATAATTTTATATACAAAAAAATGCTCTATAAGCAATAAAAGTTCTTCTTTCTTTTATAATTGATAACAATTAAATTATATCATGTATTTTTTAATAAAAAATATTCTAATTGTAACTTATAATCCATACTACGACATAAAATATTCATTAATAACAAAACAAAATAACTCTCAATCAATTCAAACCTTAAACTTCTTAATAAAGAAATCATAACAGAGAAAACCTCTTGAGATGGCGCTCGAAGAAAGAAATTTTACCACGATATAACTCATCAGGCTATGAAGTTGACTCAAGTTGGCAAATCTACTGTAAGGAAATCCCTTCATCAATAAAATAAAATTTCAAAAATTCAATTTAACCTATGATTTATCAAGAATTTTAAGTATAAAAAAATTAATAAAGTTATAAGATAAAAATCTTAGTTCAAAATATGGATTATAATTATAAGATACATTATTGATAATAATTACTTACTTGAAGTTAAATGTGACCCCATCTTTATAAATAAACTTTATTAAAGAATAACCTATAAATAGATTCGATACTGGAGAATCCTTAATATAAATATGAATTTAAGACAATCAAAGCACTCTCTCTTATTGCAGGACAAGAGATTTACAGAGATTATCACAAATACCAATGAAAAAGTAAACAAAAACCAACTCTGATGATCGATAATACATCTTACAATGAACTAGTCAATGAAACCAACAATAAATTAATGTATGAACTAGAACCATAAAAAGTAATTACTGCTCATATAGACTTTACATCAATTAATTTTTTTAAAAAAAGCTATAGCAACCTACTATCCTAATTTTAATAGATATTTATAACCACAAACTTTTAAAATAAATGCCTAAAATGAATTTTATGAAATAGTATTTCGACAAATCTGATATCAACCCGTCCCATTACTTATAGTTTGAGAATTTTATGAGAAAAAAGAAGAACAAAATAATCGATTAATCATCAATTTTTAAGAGCATTTGGACAAATTTAAATAATAAATTCAAGAAATCCAAAAAGAAAAGTAAATATTAAAAAAAGATGTTGAGAAACTTAGAACGCGAGAAGGATAATCCCCTATCTGATTTAAAGGGATTTTCCCTTAAATATCTTACAAGAGTCCCATAATACCATATAAATACTTATAAAATTATTACATTAATTACATCTATTAAATAGTTGAAAGTAAAAATTATAATAAGCATATTAAAGATACTTATTCAAATATTATTTTTATATAATCACAATTAATCTTATGTATTTTTGTTTAATTATAATTATGTAATATTAATAATAAAAATAATTTGCAAAATTTTTATTAACAAATGAACTCAAAAACTGCAAACATGCTTCTAAATATATTTTCATTTTTTACAATGAATGAAAATTTTCTAAAGATTTCAAAACTATCATGGAATTTTAGAAATAAAGCTTTGTAACTCTAAAATATAATTCCAATAAAAAATTAAAATTTCAATATATATATAGAGGATTTGACACGTTTTAATCAGTTGATATAACTTATTTACAATAATTTAGTCAACATTTAAAATCCTAAAACTTTTTAATATTTAAGTTTTTTTTTATTTTTATCAGAAATTTTAGGGAAAATACAAATTTTAAAAATTAATTAATCTAATGCTTTTAAATATTGTACAAATTATACATCTTTTATTTTTGGGAAAGACTCTATAATATGAGTTTCTATATTTATTGTAGTAAAAAATTATGTAAAATTCTAAAATTAAATAATTCCAGTATTTTTCAATTGAAAATATACTTTAATAATTCTTTATAGCTCTTATAGAATCAAATTTTATCATCATATTACATTCCATAGAAAATTTGCTAAATTATCTATAGTAAAGTTTAAGATTATAAATTAAGTATTTTAAATCTAAAATTTTTAAGCATTCAAGCAAATGATAATTTATTGGAATTACAAAAAATTCATAATGATAATAATTCAAATTAAAAAGATCAAAGTATCTAGTTTCTTTAATCAAAAATCTAAAAATAAGGATTCAATTAATAGAGAAGCTATAATTATGCAGTGTCCTTTAATATGCCAGTTTTATGAAGATAAAATATAGAAATTATTTTATTCAAATTAGTATTCAAATTTCCCTATTTAAATAATTAATTGAAGTATCACATTTAAAATTACATGAGCAATAATATTTCAAAATTTAAATAGGATAAAAAAAATTGCACATTTTTTTTTTCAATCGTAATTTAAACTAAATATTATTTTTGGAGTTTGATTTCACAATAAAAATTGAAAGAAATTTAAAAAATCATAGCTTACTCTTTGAATTTTTAGAAAATTTAAATGCATGAATATTTTAGCATAGAAGATTTTCAATAATTTATTCTACAAAAGTTCTATTTGGAGATTAATACCTTATTAAATAATGGGAAAATAAAAATTAATATTCATTAAATTTGTATGAATTTTAAATTTCCAAATAATTTGAATAGAATTCACTTCTTGATTAAGCGAAAGATTTTCATACAATCTAATTCTTTGATTGTCCACAACTAAAAAATAAATCACAATCAAATAATAGAGGTCAACCAGTAATTTTTCAAACTGTGCCTAAAGTTATTGTCGAAGTAAAATTAAATAAGAAATAAGTATTTATTTTAAAATTATACATAATAAGTATCAATATAATTTTTATAATATGTTAATTAAATTTAATTAATTCTTACAATACTTTAAACTGCAAAAAATTAATAATAAATTCATCATCTATTTCTACTGATATTTTAGAACAATTTACTAATATAGAAATATTTGAGAGTATCAATAATTATTGCTTAAAAAGTTATGAAATATAAAATAAAGTAAGAATTAATTAAACAAATTAAAGGATTTAAGAAAATGTTTGACATAGAGAAAGTTTATAAATGAGTTGTTAACTATTTATTTATGTATATCCATTCCATAATCAGTTTTAAATAATTTACTTTAAAATAATTTTTGTAATTAATACTTCCTATTTTTATAAAAATTAATGCCTATCATTTTAATAATCTATATATTATAAATATTTAAAATTTGAATTTACTTATTAAATATTTTTTCTATAATACTTCTAAGTAGCTGAACTTATGTGTATTAAATAATTTAAATATCTGAAAGTACTGAAATGGAAATTTTAAAATAAATAACGAGTGATTCTTTAACAGTAAAAATGTTTTAAAGTATCTCAAATTATAAGCTGTTTTTAAAAACTTTAAAAATTTTGTGTAACAATTAATGACTTAGAAGATTTTAATCAGCTTTTAGATAATTAAAATTATAAATTATATTAAAAGGTATTCCTTTTCTCCGCAAATAGTATTGAGGAATATATTTAGGTATTGATATTATTACACTAAAAAGTGACTGAAAAATAGTCTAAACGCATAATGACTATAAGTATGCAAATTTTTTCAGAATTTTCTAGAAAGAAATATGTAATAAATTTAAGAATGCTTTTTTGTTGTTGAGTGTTTTAACTAATCTATAACCTATGGAAAATGTACAGAAATTATCTATGAAAATTTTTCATCGTGAAAACACCTTGTAAAAATAATATTTTCGAATGATAAAAATCATTAACTTAAACTCAACATATTTTCTTTCTAAAAGCACACAAACTAACAATCAGCTAATATCCATAGATCAATTAAAAGATTTAGAAATCTTAAAAATTTACCTCAACTTTGACGAATATTTTACAATTTAATAATTTAGGGTTAAATAAAATGATAATTTTTAAATTTAAATAATCTTAACAAAGTTAAATTATGTATATTAATAATCTTAATTAGAGTAAAATTTAAACCCTTTAAATAATTGAGTGAAATGACTAAAAATATAAAAATAAATAATATTTATATATATTTAACTAAAGTTCTGCTTTTTAGAACAGATGAAATCAAAGATTTTACATTCTCATATTTATTGCGAAAATAAATTGATTAAAAAAACAACATGGATATTTAAGAAATATTTAAGTTAATTATTTCTATAATTTTTTATTTAAATATTTATAAGATATAGCAGAATTACAAATGAAATATCTGTTTTAAATAAAAATAATAATAGAAAAATAATTTTAAATAAAATTAAATTTAGTTAATCAATTTCAATTGTGCAATACTTCAGAATCCAATACAAAAAATGATATTATTTTATCGTGATAGTTATAATATTAATTTAAGATTAGGATCAATCAAGAGTGATTAAATAATGCATGTAATATACTCTCAAGAATTACATTTCAAATAAAATAAAGAGACTCATTTCATTGCTGATAAATATTTTGAATAAGAAGCCATCGTAAGAATATATGAAGGTTAACTAGTAAAATGAATTTTATATTAATATTTAATAACGAAATAAATCATCTGATTGACAAAAAATGCAAAATATATATTTCTAAATTATTATAATTAATTATTTAATAAATTGCTTTACAAATGAAACTGTAAAATTTAAAACGATAATTTTTCAATAAAAATCTAATTTATTACTAAATTTTAATAAATTAATTTTAATTTATTAATAAAATTTTAAATAAAATGTAATTAAAAATTTCTAAAAATTTGTATTCTCCTCTGTCTTGAATAATACATTATGATTTTTTGGATTCAATATTAAATTTAGTAGATAATCGAAAAAACAAAAAGTTTTATACTTATAAGATATTTTTTTCTATATTATAAAAAATTTTAATTAAGTATTTATATAATTTAGATAATTTTTACTCATGAGCATATATACAAATTTATTTATTCTTGGGAAATTATCAGAGAGTCGTTTCATATAAAATGTAATTTTTTATGTAATCATCATCTTAATATTAAGTTAGAAATAATTAAGTAACATATGAAGTTAATCTTTATAATCATAGAGAATAAATTATTATGTATATTAATAATTTAATATCATAATAAAACTATATTTAAGCCATTATTTATATTATTGTTTATTAAAATAATATTGATATCATTTTAATTTTATTTAAGGATTGATTTTTTTAATAATAATTAAAATAAAGAATGTTATTTTAATGGAAATTATTTGAATAAATGATATAATATTATCGTAAATTAATCCATATCTCTCTCTATAATAACAGTCAATCTTTTATTTTATAAATTTTATGGCTTTTCCATACATCTTATTTCCAAGACACTCTAAATTATTAAAAAAAGAGTGAAAGTATGCTATGACTTCTATCTCACCTATTATTACTAATCGATTTAATATATTAAAATATGTTTGTTTATGTTTATATTGTAAATTCAACGATTTTATTATGTGTTTTTGATAATTTAAATCTTTTTAATTCTTAAAACCTTTAAGGTCTTATAACGAGATGACTTAAGTCTTATTGAATAAATCAAAGATATTTAGCTAATTCATGATATCTAAGATAAATTAAAAAATTAATATTAAAGTTTTATTAAATATTTATAATTTAGTTTATTGTTTTAGTTTTATTATAAAAATTAGGGGGGAGGATGTTTCCTGCACTCAAGGAAGTTCCCTGTACTTTTTTTATTTATATAAATTATAATAATTTTACATAAATTTAATAAGTTTTATATTTTTAGGACTTATTAAATATTAAGAGGATTTAGATGTATTATAGGAAGAGTAGTTCATGGAGTTTAGATAACAGATAATAAAAGTGAGTACAATTGACATCGCAAATACTTAAGAATAATATATAGTGGATCTATTCCACTTAAATATCTAAAAGTTTTTAGATTACTAGTATTTTTAAGAAAAGAGTAAGTGCTTCGATGGTGCTTAAAATTCATGCTATTAGAGATATTTACTAATTAAATTATAAATTAAGTATAATTATAACAATAAAAAATGTCCAGAAGTTCGTTGTTAGTTGTTTGAAAGATTAACTTATTTAAAAATTTAAATTAAAAAAAGTGCAGGAAACTTCCTCCCCCCAAAAATTAAATTAAATGTTGTATATATTATTTAAAATAAATTTTAAATATTTTAATATTTTTATTCTTTAAATCTTGTTTTTTATAAAAGTTTATAATAATTATTTTATTTTAACAAATATATCAATGCAAGACAATTAATTTCAATTACTTATTAAAATATTCTAATTCAACAAAACGAATGAAAATTTTCTAAAACACTCAAAATTAAATAGAATATTAAGGTAAAAAGTTGTAAAAATCTAAGAAATTGTTTCAGAAAAAAATTAAAATTTAATTTTGCATGGAGGAAAAAAATTATTCATGACGATGGACACAAAATATTTATTAGAATTTTGTAAACATTTAAAACCTTAAGCCCTAATAAACTTTTTTTAATTTTATAATTATTCAATAATTAAGAATTGCAAATTATTATTATATTATTTATAAGCATTAATTTATAATAGAAGGAAAGGGAAATGAGATATATATATACATAATAAATATGTGCTTAAAGGAAAGTTGTCTGCTCTATGAAAAAAAAATTACATCTATCTCAGAGATTTCAAACACAACAAAAAATAATTTCTCTTAGATTTCATTATTTATTTATTATGAACTTTTTTATGAAAATCTTTAGCATGTACAAATAATTTTTGACATTTCTAATCATTAAATTCTAATACCTCGTTTTCGTTTAATATAAAAACAAATATTTTTCATCTATGATCAAAATTCTCCAGTCTTTAATTCTCTATTTTGAAAATTAATCAAGACTATATCACTTATTATATGTTTTAACATAGTTTAATATTTAAATAGACATTGGTAGAATACAAATATCAAACGAAATTTATACGTTGTAAGATATTATTTATACAGTTTATAATACAGATTTGTGATAATATCTCATTATTTTTTTAAAAAATTCAAAGAATAATATTAATTTAATGTATATTAGAGGTGTATAAACAACTTCAACATTAAATCCAAGTTTTAAATAAAAAATCATATCGTTTGAAGTTTAAGGGTTTTAATTACACACTTGATCTTCAAGGGTAGGTCAATGGGCATTGTATACTTTATGAATTTTTGCTTCATTTAGATAAAAATTTATTTAAATAAAGACGTCTATCAATAATTTATCCGCATTATGTTAGTGTTTAAGATCTAAAACATATAAAAGAATGGGAAGAATTTCATAAGTATAAATTAAATTTATATGAATTTATATTCAAAGAAGCTATTGGGTAAAATAATTACATAGCTTAAGAAATCAATGACTTTTAGTAATTTATATTTTTAAATGGAATCAAAATGCCTCTAAAGCAAGAGGAATAATCTTAAATTTAAAAAAAGAAAGATCATAAAAGAGTCCATTTTCTTATTGTCAACAAATAAAGTTTATAAATATATATTATAAAATTAATTAATTATTTTCATCAATAAATGTTTGGGAGTTTGGAGAGAGTCTGGCTTTTACCGAATAAAATGTTTATGCCACTAAAATAAAAAATTGTAATTTTAAAAACTTGCAAATTAATTTTTTCTTGATAAAGTCATTTTTTACATACGTTATTTTTTTATTATTTATAACCTTATAATTGTTTTAGGTAGAAACTCGATTATGCAATTCTCACCACCTAATTAATCTTTAATCTCTTCTAAAATATATAATTATAAATTCTGGAAGATCTACTAAAAAATTTAAATTATTAAATGAATTATTACATTAAAAATTGGAAATATTTACTAATATCTCCACAATCATTAATTTCCACAATTAAAATATAAGTCTACAATACAGATTTTAATAGTAAGAGTTTAATAATCAAATAATCATCTCTTTCAATTTCAGCATTAAGTTAATTTAAAAGCATTCACAACCCCAAAACCCCTTCATAAAGTTTATAAGTGTTTTCTTATATAGGATATAAGGGGGTTAGAATAAAAATTATTTTTTAAGATAAGAATCCATATTAGTGACACAAAGGGTCAATTTATTATTAGAAATATTAATGCTCAATTTCAAACAAAATTTGCAGCTATTACACAATAGTGCCGCAACTGTTAAGTATCATTACTTGTTGGCTGTGTAGCATTAAAGATCAGATACTTGAAAACATTTCGCCTGAAAATAAAAGCTCTCACAACGCTTAAATCACTCTTACATACTCTATCTGCAACACCAGGACTTTATGTTTTGAGTAAAATCATAAACATCTACAAGATAAAAGGAAATTTTATCACAAGTTTCCTGACATAAGTTTCTTTCGGCAGACACTCTCGAATATTTACAGAAGAATTGAAACAATATTCAAAATTTTACAATATTCATGCTGATTTAATTAACAGATCCTATAATCATAAAGGTAAGTTTTTCAAAATTTTTAACATATAAAGAATGGGTTAGGCCAAAATAATAAGTCGAAAAATGGGTCTGTGTTGTGTGATGTTTGGCGGATAGCAGCAATTATTTTAGATTGCAGAGGCAATAGGTTACAATTACGGTGCTGAAGCTATTTTTGCAGTATAGGGGTCCCATTACTCCTGGCCCTTTGATTCAGATTAAGTTTGATGCCCAAAATTAAAGCATTAAACTATCAAATTTATCTATCTGCCTGGCCTAAACCTCAGTATTAATTTCCGAACAACATTATGTAATAATAATCTTAAAGTGTGATATGGAAAATGTGTTATACTTTGGAACAAGACACGAAAAGAATAAATAAGTTTAGCTGATAGACATTTTAAACAAGATATATTACAATCGTAAGGGCTCCAGAATTTCCATGATAATCCTTAGACATGCTATAACAACTACAGACATCTATATTCAATGGGTATCACATAGAACAAGCAGATAAAATTGTTTGAATTAAGCATGAATATCATTAAATATTCATTTAATTCAATTAAAACTTGCGTTTTCCTTACTAACCACAATAAAATCCCAACTATACTCAACAAATAAAAACACCTATAAAAGTAATTTAGAAATATTGGGATTTTGATTGAAAAATTTGTAAGTATAGATAACTATTGCTTAATTGGAAATATTTATATAAAAAATTAATTTTTATAATATATTTGTGTTTTTTAATTATCTTTTAATAAGAATTGCAATAAACATATAAAGTAAATAATAAAATTAATAGTTTAATACGATAAAAAAGAATTATCAAAAAAGATATATTTTATTATCTTTTAAATTTTAAATTAATTGTATTTTGATACTAATTTACAAGTTAATAAATAGATTAAATAAAAGAATTTTAAAATCTTAAAGTACTTAAATGGACCTATAAAACAAATAAAGAGGAGCATCTTAAATAGTAAAAAGGTTTTTAAATATTTTAAATAATAAATTGCTTTTAAAATTTATAAAAATTGTAATTTACAATTAAAACCTTAAAATTCCTTTATAGACTTATAAGTGCTTTGATTTTTAAGGTAAAGATGGGGGTCGTATTTGGGTAAAGAAAAAATGCATGTTTATGTATATATAATGAATATTTAATAATAATTAGATTTCTTATTTCAAACATATTTTATCTACTAGTCTTTATGGTACCTCTTGAAACAAACTCTCTAAAGTTATATCGTCAAATGATTATTTTAAATATGTTGAGCTGTTAAAATTTTAATCTCATCTTAATCCCTTCACACACATCTTTTTGTTTAATATTTTTATTTACCAAACTAATTAATTATTTCTTATTTTTAGTTTTAAAAGTATGACTATATTTCCATATCGCACTTACATAATTGCAGCTTCCCAAACATTCCACTACTCAAAGCCATTTTGCCCACTTATATCTTATTTGAATGATTTCTTGTGTCACTAGCACATAATTTATTTTTTTTAATCTAGAAAGACTTACCTTAAATGCTATCAAATCTGTAAATTGTTATTTCATAGCTTCTGTAGAATTTTGAATTTTATTTAAATTCTCCTTTATATCTATGCAAAAGTCAACAAAGAAATACATATGAAACGAAACTTGCGATTAGAAAGCGATTCCAATTCTTTAAATTTAGAATCGCAGAGGTATCCACTTTGAATCTGAGATTACTTTTATCATATTGTAAGATGTTCTCACGTGCTAGTTATAAGATTAAACTTGAATTTTCGAATTAAAAATTAAAATAAAAATTTAAAATAATTAAAATGAGGAAAATATAAATGAGATAATTGCATAATAGTCAATTTTTAAACTTAATATAATTGAAATCTAAATTAAGCTCAATATTCTATTAATTTGTAATTGCATTTCTATTTTATCTAATCATAATTACAATTATACAAATCAACTCATTTTTTTCATTTTAAAAATAAATAATTTCCTGATGTTTACCATTTGATCAATATTAAAGAACTAACAAGTACTGATATCTAACATTTGAAGCACTCTTGTAGAGGAGATTTGCTAGCTCCATTATTCAGTACTGGTTTGACTGATTATTTATTAATACTCAAATCCATAATTAAGTTTCAGCAGTTAATCTAAATATCTCATCATATATGGACCCTAAATATCGCTGATTTTATTTATCATTTTGCAACTGATCTAATTTTTCTACTAACCTCAATAAGACCTCAACTATACCCTACAAATCAAAGAACACATTAACCTCATTAAGGGGTTTTGGGGTTTTGAATCAGTGATTAACATGAAATAAATTAGTTAAAGTAAAATTTTATGCGAAAGGTATTTTCTTTTAAGAGAAGGGGTTAATTTTCAAAAACCCTTATCTTAGTATGGTCAGTATTTATATCGATAAAAGAAGACAATTAGAAACTAAATGGTTTTTAATAAGGTCTGTGTGAAGATTTATGGTTTTTGCTTGCACTTTAAGAGAGCATTTTAAACCAGATTTTAATATTTGAAATACTCATAAGCTTGAGGTCATGCATAAAGTAGTTATCTGGATCTTACATTTCTCTATGATGTTTAAATTTATGTATCTTATTGTAGGGGTAATAATTTTTATATTTGTTGATAAACAAATTAAATAAATAATTAAATGGAATATGTACCTTAAACATAACTAACTAAATAAGTTAGCTAAAGTACCTTCATAGTTTATAGCATCTAGAGGTTTTAAAAATTTATCTTGATTTTGATAAATTTTAAACAATTAAATAATTTAGGGTGTAAAAGATAATATGATTATATTTTTATAAATACTTTAATATCTAAAAGTTAAATATTTTTATGATAAAATAAGATTTATCAGATATTCTTAATATTTAATGATCATTAAAAAATAATTTTTATTTTACTTAAATATATTAAAATTGACTGACTTTACAAAATCTTGTTTAAAAATCAAACTATTTATCTGATCAATTTTCAAAAATTGTTATTTAAATAAAATTAAATATATAAATAAAGTAATTTATTATATTTGTAATTATAAGAATATTAATATAAAACAATTACACCCTTTAAATAATTGATTGAAATGACAAAATCTATAAATATACTAAATATTTATATTTATCCTTTGAAATTACTTCTCTTTGACAATAATGAGATTTGTGAAATTGGATCATCTATAAAATAACTATTGCTTAAAATGAAATAATTTAAAAATAAATAATTTTTAACTTGTAAAAATCATTGTGAAAAAAGTTATAAAAAGCTTGTATTTTTAAATAATAACAATAAATTTTATTTTTTAAAAAGATAATGCTAACAAAAATCATTACAATATGTTTTATAAACATCTAATTAATTGGAATCAATTAATTTATGGTAAATATTAACTTATTTTCAAAATTTTTTTGCAATTCAGTAATACACATAAATCCTTTTTATAGAGTAATTCAATTTTATTATGAAAATTATCAAATGATATTATTAAATGAAAAAATTAAGAACAAGTAAAAGTTGTATCTAAAATATATAAGAGATATAGTATTTAATGATATTTAAGTTTTTCATATTATTGGCGAAATATAATTAATTTTTGTGAGACTTATAAATTTATTAATTGTAATTATTATTTTGAGTGTTTTGTAGTTCGAAGATTTTAGGATTATTTATTATAAATACTAATTTGGCAAACATTGAATTTAACTAAATTTTCAAAAAAAATCAAACATATTATAATTACTAAAAATATCCCTTAAATCAATATATTTTATAGATTAAAATCGATTAAATTTAAAATTATAAACAAGTTAACTAATTTAGACTTTTCTAATTTGAATATAGTTTATTAATATTTCAGAAGATTAACTTGAATAAGAAGCTATTATTAAGGTTTATGATGCATTTTATAAATGAAATTGTAATTAATATTTGTCTATTGCTTTTAAGTTTTGCAACTTTAATTAATTTGAAAATTTGTTATTATAAAACTTTATCTTGCTATAAGTATTCAAATTATTTAATTATAGAATAATTAATTTAAACTCAAAATCAAGCTTAACAACTTGACGCTAATTTTAAGTTTTATAATTTTATTATAATTGTTAAGGTTTTAATAAATTTTTTAAATTTTATAATGTAATCTTATTATATAAAACTATCTTTGAATAAAAACAATGTAAAAATAATTTTCTGATATTATTTTAATATAAAATTGTTAACATCTTTATTAAAATAAGAAAACTGTATGAGTCACAATTTAATTAATATTATATTTACCAACATAAATAATAAGTGAATATGTGAACGAAATTTCTAAGAGCAATTAGGTTTCAAAAAAAGTATTTAAATTTTTTAAGCGACATTTAATATCAAAATTTAAATTATAAAAAAATAGATTCTAATGATATTAATAAAAAATCTTCAAGTCTTCATTTTACCCAAATAATAATTTATTAGATATAAATATGCAGACACTTTTTTATGAAATTTCATTGAAAATTATCAATTATCAATTAAGCTTAATTATGGCCTGTTAATTCATTAATTAGAGTAATTAATGGAAAAATTCTAAATGCCTACAATATTTCCATAAAATATCAAAATCATATTATTTCAATAATTTATCTTTGTTAAATATTTTTCTTTCACATTATCTCTTAGATTTTCAATTTAAATAATATTTTATCAGTTAATTTAAAATTCAATTTAAAGCATTAAATGTGCTTATATAATATAATTAATAGTTTATTATAAAAAATTTATTATATTCTTAGTAATTTTTATAAATAAATATATTTTTTAAAAGCGAGAAATTCGAATTATATATTAAAATTTATATATTTTAACATTATATTGTAATTAAAATTCCTCTAATCTTGATTATTACACTAAAATATAATATAAAATTAATTTTTATAATTATAATAATATATTAAAATCATTAAGATAATCTATGAATACAATTTCAGTAAATTTATACTTATAGATATTCTCATTTATTTCGATGAATGAGAACTTCTTAAAAACTTCAAAATTATCTAAAATATAGAGAGAAAAAGCGTTGCAAATCTAAAATATTGTCCCTACAAAAAATTAAAATTTAATATTATATGGAGGATAAAAGAAATTTATAACTCTTGATACAACTTATTTGTAATAATTTAGTCAACATTTAAAGGCCAAACTATTTCATGAAGATTTTTTTGTGTTTTATTGATAAAAATTAATTATGATATGAGGGAAATTCAAGCATAAATTTTGATTTATTATTCAAAAATATATATTGATTATTAATTCTAATTATTCAATTAATTTTAAGATCGTTATGATCATGCTTTTTGAATTTATCATATAAATTGTAAAAGTGAGTCGACTTTATTTTTTCAAGATTTTTATATATATAGTATTTTAGTATAACAAATAGAAAACTAAAAAAAAATTTAAGATCAATAAATCATTTTAAACAAAACAGATTTATATTTTATTTTGTAGGCGACCCAACTCGCTTCATCATTATTCAGCAAATTTTTGTATTTTTTAATATTAACTTGCTCGATTTAAGTCAACCAAGAAAAAATTGATATGATAAGTTTAAATACAAAATAAGTATTTTTTATTATAAGGCATGTTTTATTTTTAAATTAATAATTTATTCTTACAAAAATTATTCTATTAGGGCTTTAATGTTTTTAGTTTATTTTGCGCTTGGAATAGATATATTTATTGGATTTACAAATAATTTATATTAAAACTGTATCTTTCCAATCGATATGAAAATATTCAAGTTTGTATAGAATTAAAATTAGAGATTCATATTATTTAGATAATCTTTGCAATTATTTATTTATTATAATAGTAAATTTAGAATCACTTTTTTTATTAAGTATAATAATAGAATTAGTTAATATCCAACTAATTATTAATAGTTTTATTTACAAACTTTTTGTGACAATAAAATCATAAAATTTGTGAAAAGTTTTCGTGTTTTAATTACACTTTAAATCTTCAGAAATCATTAAACAATTCAAGTTTACTTTATGAATTTATTATTCATATATAAAAATAAATATTTAAACAAAGACATCTTTCAATTGTATACTCTCCTATTTCTGATTCTCAAGAGATGAAAATATTTAAAGAATGGGAAAAGATATAAAATTATAAATGGTAAGGGGTATAATTTTGTTCAAAAAAATGAAATCTTACAAAATAAATGAAGTTTAAAATGAAGTTTAATTAACAGAAATAAAATTGCAATTAACTATAATTTTTTTATACTTGGATAATTTTCAATTCATTCTAGTTAAAATATAATGCTGGGTTTTTAAAAGGACATATAAATATCAATTCCTCAACAGTGTATATATCTTTTTCATGATTCTAGCTTTCTTTTAAGATCAATATATAACTTATTATTGCCTAAAATAATAGTTGAAAACATAATTATTAATATATCAAACGTTTTGTGATAATCTATATCTTTTCTTTAGATTCCAAAGTATTAAAATAGGTCAAACTCTTTTTTTCAATATATTTATAATACGATCCTATGTAGAATGTGAATAACGGAATATATATAATTTATGCAATTTTATCAAATAAAGTAAATAAAACATGTCAAGTATTTAAAACATAAGGTATTTTACTTTTTATCGCTTTATAAATAAAAAGATATTATAATTAAAATAATAGTTTTTTAGTCTTTTGCATACATAAAAAATAATCGATACTTTATACTTAATTTTCTTTAAAAATTGTGAAATCAAAGCTTGAAAGCTTTATCCTTACTTATCAAAATAATATTTGAAAATTTCAAATTTTTTTAACTAGACAAATATACTTAATATGACTTTTAATTATATATAGGGATAAAAATAAAAAATTTTTAAGTTTGTTTAGTACATTAATTAATATACTTCAATATCTAAATTGTTAAAAATTGCTAAAAATTCAAATAACAATTTTATTTTATACCAATAGTCTATGAATATAGAATGAAAAAAAATGATGAATTTTATATAATTAAAAACTTCCGTCTTCTATATATTCAATTTTAATACTCGGAAACTTCCCTCCCCATTTATAAATTAAATTTATTTGAGTTTATTTTTTAAAATGAGTTATAAGGCGATATAATAATTTAAGAAGTAGAAAATTTTCATACTTTCAAATTTATTAATTGTTTTTATAAGACATATTCATTTTCGTTAAGTTTTGGATTATAATACAATTAGTCAAGCATTATTGCAGAAATTTTATTTATTAATAAAATTAAATAAACATTTTTTTCATATTAGACATTTATGAAATAATTTAAAATAGCTTAAAATTTATTGGAATTATAATTATCTATAAGCTTATTTTCAGAATAATTATTTCTAAATTTATTTTAAAATTTAAAATCTTTATTAATTAACTCCAATTAAATTATTTATTTATAATATATAATTAAATTGTAAATGCTTGATTTTAAGATCTTCAAATATTCCAGAAATCTTTTTGAATTTATTTAGAAGCATAGAAAAATTTATAAGTTTAGATAATTATTGATGAAACAATAAATTTCAAAAAAATTATTATTTAATGTTAATTTTATTATATCAAAGTTAGTTGTAAATCTGCATATTTTTAAATCACTTCAAAAAATAACAATATTATAATATTTATTAATTTTAGAATCCATTAATTTTTACATGAAAGAAATTGTTGATATATAGAAAAACATTTGATCATAAACTTCAAACACATAAAAATAATAAGGCATTATCCGATAAAATTCTATAATTTATTTTCTATGAGTAAATACTTTTAAGTTATGATTATGACTAAACTAAATTACTTCCATTTTATAACTCAAATCATGATTTACAACAATTGACTTCTATTAAGTGAGGTAACCATATTAATTAATTATTTATAAAAAAGGATGGCTTTAATTATATTTATATACATGTTATTAATATAATATAGAACTGCACTTATTAGTATATCAATACGCTGCTGAATTAATTAACACAATGACACATGTATAAAGCAACATTAATAACCAAAAAAATAATTTAAAAACGATATTTTTATCATTAAATTGCTAGGGATTAACATTGAGGACTCTACAATAAGCTTATTTATTAATGTAAATACATGTTTAAAAAGAACAAAGCGTATTTTTAGATAATTTAATATTATATTTCTGCTTGTATTCTAAAAATATTTAATTAAAATATATCAAATAAATTGTATTATTGCTATAGTTTACTGATTCATAAATTGATTCAATTAAAAAATATTCAAATTTAAAAGTACTTAAATGGACTTATTAAAATAAAAAGACAGATATTCTAGCTCAATAAAAATGTTTTTAAATTTTTAATATTTTAAATTGCTTCTAAAATCTTTAAAAACTATCATTGACAATTAGCGATTTACAAGAATTTAAATAGCTAAATTTATCTGCGATTAGTTCTAGGAACATATACTATATTTTCTAATTATACATTATTGCGGTTCTCACAGAAATGATATTTATATCAAGCATATCATATATCAAAATAGTCTGTATTTTCTAATTTCAATAGAAAAAAATACACATGATCCCCTCAAAAATTGTATGTCTAATTTCTAAATTGCTAACTTGCACCTAAAACTAATTAGTGAATTATAAGCCTTAATGAATTATAACAGCGTAAAATTAATCAATATATAATAAATATAGCAATAAATTTGACCTCTAAAACTAACTAAATAAAATAGCTAAATTATATAAACTAATTGAAAGACTTGAAGTAAATAAAATTATATTTAGATTTAAAACAATATTTTACTATTTGCTAATTAAGGGTGTTTAAATAAATATATTTTTAAAAAAATTTATAAATTAGAAAGTTAAAAGAAATAAATAAAAATAATACTTTACTTAAACAATTAAAAAACTGTATAAAATTTTAGATTTTATATTTTATATTAATTCTAAGGAATAAATGGAATAAAAAGTTCATTAAAGGTTAAAGATATGAATATCAATAGGTTTGATTTATAAATTTAATATTTTTTCTATACACGAAAGTAAAATAAATATTTAAATTTAATGGTTGTTTAATCATTAGACATTTTGAATTTAGATTAATGTATTAATTATTAGAAAGTAAAATAACATAATAATTTCTTTAAAATCTATAAAAATATAGTAATAATAATATGTAAATAAAATTTTATAAGATTAATTTTATATAAATTTTAATATTAATTTTTTGTTCCCCTACGAGTAATTAATTGAAATGACGAAATCTATAAATATATAAAATATTTATATTTACCCAAATAGATTTTTACTCTTTACAAGTTAAGAGATTTTAAACTAAAATTTATCTTTAAAATAAATATTGCTTAAAATGTAATATTTTGATAAATTATCATTTAATAGTTTATATATAAACTTTGATTTTATAATGGGATTTTATTTTAATAATATAATAAAATTATAAAGGATTAATAATTTCTAACATATTGTTTTATTTAATAAATTTTATACTAATAAAAAAATAAAATATAAAATTTAGGAAATTTTTATTTGCTAAAAGATTGTATCTTAGTATTTTAGGATTACACTTAATTTGGGAAATTAAATTATAATTTAATTAGTAAAATGTTAAATTATTAACTTTCTGGAAACCTAGACAACAAGGTAATTGTTTGAGAGAGATCAGCTAGACATTACTTTAAAGGTTCCTTTCTATCGCATCCCTGGAGCGAGATAACTTGAGTTTTATTAATTCTGACATAAAATTAACTAAAAAATTAGTATTGAACTCAAGTTAACTCGCTCGAAGGATGCAATAGAAGGGCACCTTTAACAGTAATGTCTAGCTGATCTCTCTCAAACAACTACCTTGTTGTCTAGGTTTCCAGAAAGTTAATAATTTAACATTTTAATTAATTTAATTATAATTTAATTTCCCAAATTTAATGTATTATTAAAATAATACAATTGAACCCTATCAAATCATTGATTTAATTTTACAATGATAATTATCAAACAAAATTACAAAATGAAATAATACGGAACAATTAAAAAGTAAATTTAAAATTTTCAAGAGAAATGGAATTTAATTCAACTTAATTTTTCCATGTTATTGTTCGATAAATATTATTTTGCTGTATCTTTTAAATTATAATAATTTTAGTCGATTCATAACAAAATTAATTGAAAACAAGATGTTTTTTTGTTTTTTTTTGTACAAATATTGTATTTCATATAATACTGAAATATTCCATTTAATTTTTACTTATAATACATACTCAAAAAATATTTAAGTTAATTATGATAAGAATAAATCGCAAATGTTAGGAAATAATATTTTAAAAGATAACTATTCAAATATAATTAAGCAATATTTCAGAAAATTAATTTGAATAAGAAGCCTGCATTAAAATATATGATGCTTAATTTTTAAAATGAAGCAAATATAAAATCATATATTTTAATTTAATTATATAGTTTATATGATTTAAATTTTAATTAATTTACTAATATTTATTTAAAATCTATTTATTTCTTAAAAATATTATGCTTAACATTTTTGATATTCAATTAAATTTATATGAAGTATACAAAAGTTTAAAATGAAATAAAAACATGTGATAAGATGAAAATTAAAATTTTAACTTAATTTTTATCTTATAACACTGAAATATAATCTCTATTATAATAAAGTTATTGAAAAAACAAAGATTTGTAATCATTTAAATTAAATAGTTTAAACAAAAAACAATTAAATATATAATCAATTTTTCAATTTAAAGTGCTGATAATTAATATGTTTTTCATATAAAATAATAAAAATTAATTGTAAATCAGTTACTTAATGTATTATTTCTTACAGTAACTATTCTTATTTCTTCATTTATAATATTTAAGGTATTTTTTTTAATTTGCAATGAAAATCAATCAATTAACATTTTCAATAAGTACCTAAAATTATTTTTTTAAAATTGACTATATAGATTTTTAAATGATATAAAAAATTAGAAATTTTCTAGAATTATTTTAAAATAAAATAAATTAATAGATTTACAAAATTATACAATTCTATTCCAAATAACTAGCTTTATATCAAAGTTAATTGAATTAATTAAATTATTTAGCTTGTTATAAAATTAATAATAATTTCTTAGTTATAATTATTTTTTAATATGTAAAGTAAAAACATCCAACTCATTATTTTCTCATTTCTTTCAATAAATTTCAATTTTATAAAGTCTTCTAAATTATCAAAGAAAAACAGAGACACTATTTTATAGTTGCAAAATATGATACCTATTAATAAACAAGATTTAATTTTGACAAATACTTAATAACAATTTTATAGAAAGAATTTGACTTTCTTATCTAAATTTAGTTAAAATTATAGGATTAACTATAATAGTGAGGTATTGTTCAAATATTTTAATATCTAATAATAATTTGGGGGGGGGAAGTTTCCTGCACCGGTTTATGATAAAAAAAAAATTTTAGGGAAGTTTCCTGCACTTTTTTTAAAAAAAAATTTTTATTATTAAAATTATTTTTATAACAACTATAATAGACTTTCGAACTATTTAATTGTTAAAACTATACTTAATTTATTAAGTAATTATTCAATAACTCTCTTCAGATTCCAAAAACTCTGATATATTAAATCTGATATTTTTAGGTTTCTGTCTCTAAATCATCACATTATTCTCTCTGTACTCATAGTAATTGCAAATATTGTATTTGATTTTTAATGAAATCCCTATTCAATTTATCTTGTTCTTTACATACCTATAAAATTTAAGACTATATTTTCTTGAACTATTTAAATGATGTATAAATATCCTCTTAATATTAATGAGTCATAAAAATCTTAAATCTTGTTATTTATGTAAAATTTATTAAGTTTTACATATAAATAAAAAAAGTGCAGGAAACTTCCCCCCCCAATAATTTTAATTAAAATTTATAAATGTATAAAGTAAATCAAATAATAAATGTATTCATTTTATGTCATTATTTAAAAATTAAAAATTCTTTAGTACTATAAATAATTTGTATATAAAATTTAATAATTATCATTCTAAACTAATTCTCTAATTTTACAACAATTTAACTTTTTAATTATAAAAATCTATAGATCACTATCTATTTGATTATGATTCTTTCCAAAAATTTATTATATCACAATATAAAATACAAAGTTTATAGAAGAATTTTTAACTCATTTAGATTTATAAGAATTTGGTAAAAGAAATTTGTCATTCACATTTAAAAGAAATATAAATGTTTAGGAATTATAATTCCTCTAAAAATGGTAGGATGCAATGAAATTCTAAATTGAAATTAAGAATTTAAAAATTAAAGATTTTTATGGAGAATTTACGATATAAAATGTTAATTAGTTTTAAGCTATAACAATTTAATATAAATAGAGTTCTTATTAAATGGTTAGCTTTTATATTTTATCTAAGTCATTATATTATTGAAATAATAATATATTGGAATATAAATTTACAATAAAAATTTAATACATAGTTATTCTCTACAATTTTAAGTATTAAAATTTTTTTTCTTCAACTTGATCAATATTTTTTGTTAGAATTATATTTTCTAATTTTATTTATTAGCAATTTACAAGATTAACGATACTATTTTTTTATTTTTATATTTCAAGATATCTTGAATATATTACCTAAAATTAAATAGCCTCTCTTGATCAAAACTAATTAATTTTATCGTAATCTCTTTTTATAATTTATTTTTGTTTTGTTTCAAAAGAGGAATTATAAAAACAATAATAATAATAAATTTACGATAGAAAAGTCAATTAAAAATTTTAAATCTTATTAATTTAAAGATTGTGATATTTTATAAAAAAGCGGATATCTTTCTTAAATATTTAATTTTAATTAATAAAATATAATTAAATCATTATTGAGTTTGAAAATTTAAAAAACAAAAATAAATATTTTTATATATATAATTAATAGTCATTTAAAAAAATATATTATACTTAATGAAATAATAAGTAATTATATATATTATGTTAAAATATTTAAACCTTTATAAAAATAATTATAAATATAAGAACAGTGAACAGGAAACGAGAGTGTGGCAACCTCGCTAATTCTCTGTAAGAGCTTGTTTGATAATTAAAATACCCGCCAACGGTTGTCACTCCAAACGATAATCTGCCTACAACTTAGCAACCACTATATATATATAAGCTTGGCCACTGATCAGGCTCTTTAGTCAATGGTCATCTATAAATAGTAAAGTGAAAAGTTACTTAATTCAATATCAATTCTGCCCCGAATTCATCATAGCAACTCCAAGAATAGCTCGTGGAAAATCATCAACATTATTGTTATGCTCAACTTACTTAAACAATCCATTTCTACTAACAAAAAATCATATTAGTTCCATATTAATCAATCACTTTACCTTATTAAACTACGAACTAACTTATCTAATTCTTTCATAATTAGTTAATATTTCAATATATATTTAAGACGAATAAATACAAATATATTTTGTATTAAAAATAATATTGCTGAATTATTTTTTTTTTAAATATATTTTTTGACATTTTACTTAATTTTAATGCTGTTGTGGACTTTTTGTAGTAATCGTTTTATTTTTGTTTAAAATAATTTATTCTCACATTAATTTTAATTAACATTTTCCAATTAAATTTGGGGAAGAGTTATTTGTTTTTAAAAGTTTAATGTAAATTCTTTTAAATTTTGCTTTGTGTTATAAATAAATTATTTATGAATAAAAATTAATTCTTAAAGAGGTAAGATTAACATTCATTATAAGCTTTAAATAAGATTAAATTAAATTTGAAAAATAGAGTAGGAATATACTTGAATTTATTAAAAAAACTATTAATGATACAGATAATTAAAAATTTAAGGAATTGTAGAAATGTTTGGTCAAATAACAATTTTATCTTCAGAAATATAAATAAACAAAGGAAAAAATAATTAAGAAAAATAAAAATTCAAAGAACAAGAAGACTTACTAAAATTTTTAAAATCATAACTTATGCCAGGTAACTTTCCACCCTTTAATTTTATTTATAAAATACTGAACATAAAAAATGCATTTTAGAAATAATATCATCAACTTTGACATAGAAGAATTTTAATGGAGCATATCCATTTCTTGAATTATTAATTTAAATTTTATATTTTTGTTTTTATTTCAATTATTTTTTAATCTGTTCAAAAAAAAATTTGTGACATTAAATATAGTCCTAAAAAAATATATGAAATAAGTGAAATAAACAATTTTCATATAAAATTTGAAATTTAATAGAAAAAATTTAGTTTGTATAAATTTGTAATTTCGACCTATAAAATAAGAGCACAATTTTAAAAATATAAAAAATGATAGTTTCGATCTTTTATATTTATATATAAAATTGATCTTATTGTTTTAATATTCAAAACATAAATCATTAATATATCTTATTAAACTATGTAGTTATATCACTATTTAAGATAATATTCCAATTTTATATACAATAAGATCTTCTTTTATATAAAATTTAATTCCTTATATGATTATTCTTTTCAAGAATTGTTATTTTTTATAGAATAAATTAAAATACAAAAAAGAGAAAAAAATATTTAGAGCCAAGAATTACATGTCTCTCAAAATTTCTGGTAATTATTTAAAAATATCGATAAATTTACTAGCATTAATAGTTATTGCTATATTGAAACTTACATTTAAAATTATGTAATTTTTATTAAAAAAATTTGTTAAATGACTTGTTTTAAAATAGTTTAATCTATAAAATTAAAAACTTTTAATTTAAAATCTTATTTTTGTTCCACAAAAAATGCAGGTATTCAAAATAAATTAATTTTTATTAATTATTCTGATCAAATTTAATGAAGTTCTCTTAAATTATTAAAAATTTATAGGGAAGAGTATTAGCCTTCTTCATAAGTTTCTTGCTCATTATTGAATATATATAATATTAATAATTTTCAAAAACCTTTATCATAAATTATGATAAAGTTATTTATAATTTATCATCAAATAATATTTCTACATTTTTAAAGAATTCAAATTATTATTAAAATAAAATATAATTTTTTAAAAAACAATTATATAAGGTTGTTATTAATATATATAATTTGACAAAGAATAAAAATATACCTTGAAAATAATATACATTATTTAAAATTCTTTTGTATATGATAATGGTATTTGAAATGTAATAAATATGATCAAAATATCTTAATTGCCAAAAATAATAAAATTTAATGTTTTGGACAGGAATGACCCCCAAAAACTTTATATATTTTAATTTTTTGTAATTTCATTAGATATTTGTAATATTACACACCTGAAATGTCTAAAATTAGATATAATAGTAATTTAAGATATATAAAATGGATTTTTGACAAAGTTGATTAAATAGATAATCTAGAATAATAAATAGACTTTTCCAATTTTAATTATTTCTCTAATTTGTAGATATTAAAAATTTCATTACATGGAGTTAAAGATATTAATTTGCTTTCATAAGCTTTGTAGAATAAATAATTAAAAATTCTCAAAATATATCTAACAATAGACTAGGCATGTTCAATGAAAAAATTAAAAGGTTGAATTTTTATATTAAATATATTATTAATTACAGATAATTTTAAGAATTTAAAAAATACAAAATATAATAGAATAAAAAAAATTAAATTTAATTTTAATATATTCAAAATAATTCAATAAATAGATTTAAAATTAAGATAAAAATGTTAAAACAAAATATGTAAGATTTATAGTGAATTTTTTTTTCTTCTTTATCTTATTATTAAAAAATTTAAATATTAGATTTTCAATGTAGTAGTTAATGTATTTTCATTTTACTAGAAATCAAGTTAAAAATTAACAATAAGGATATTATACTTCAATTTAAATTTATTATAAATATAATTTAATGGTATTTTTAAAAATGGTCCCTAAATTAATTGATAAATTTACTTTTAAATACCAAACTTTGAAAACTCAAATTTCAATTAATAATTTACTTTTATTTAATGAACTTGAATTGAGATATTTAAATGTTACTATAGATAATCTATTGTAATAATATTAAAAAATTAAAACAAATACATAAAACTTTTTAAGCCTTTATTAAATTTTTATAAAAATTGATTTTAATTTTATTTTAACAATATTATAAGATCCAATCAGCACTTTAATTGAATTTTACAAATCATAATATAATGCTAATTTAATTCAATAACAGCAAAAGAAAAACTAGAAAATCAACTTAAGATATAATAATATTGAAGAAGACAAAGATTCTTATTTTAATATTATTTGCGAGAAAGTATTTAATTCGGAACCTACTGTTAAAATTATTTATGCTGACTAAAATCTTTGAAGATAGTTTAAATTTTTATATATAATTTAATATTTAATTTTTTATAATTTCAACCAAATTGTGTTTTATTCATTTTTTTCTATAAAGTCTTCTCTTAATTTTTAATAGCATAATGTTGAATTAGGAAGTTAAATTGACAATACATATTATTTAATAGATACTGCCATTAATTTTACATGTATAATTTTTAATTTAACAAGGTAAATATATGGACATAATAATTTTAACAAAATCTTAAACATAAAATTTTATATTTATGATTTTAATAGTAAAGATTAATCATAAAATAATATAAATTATAGTATTTATAGTTGCATCAAATTAATAAATAACTCAATAAAAATTATGGCATTAATCTTAATATTTATATGATATAAATTTTCTGAAAAATTGATCATCTTATGTCCATAATAATCAATAATATTAAGTTAAAATATAATAGAAAATAGTTAAGATCTAATTTAAGCAATTTTAATTTAAAATATTGACAATATACTTTCAATATGAAATATTAATTCTAAATATTAAAAGTATCGCTGTAAATGTAAAATATTTGTGTATAATGAAAGTGCATTTTTATATTCATTGATTGAATATATTAAGTGCATTTACTAGTGCTTTTAACTCCTCAACTCACTCACTCACATTAACTCTTGCAAAATAGCTAAAATAAATGGGTTAGAAAGTTTCTCTCTGTTCATCATCAACTAATCAGTCCAAGGCCAATAAAAACATTACCAACTTAGACTTCAATGACTTAAACCAGGATGATTAAGATTACAGTCAATTTTAAGTATATATAAAACTATATTAAATTTACTATTTTACAGTCACACTCAGTCATCAAGATTTAATACAGGTAGGTATAATGAATTCTTATTTATCTTTATATAACTTGAGCTATAATGGCATCAGCAATTATAGATTCAAATTTACAAATATATTTTACAGTTTTCTCAATCATTTTTTCACTCATAACTTGTAACAAATAGACAATAACAGGATCAGCACATAATGCACGAATAATAAAAACTTCTCAGCTGCGAAGCCCACTAAAATGATGGGAAAGTTTGGAGGGAACACGAAAAAACAGTTGAAAACTGACAGATAAATGAAGGCAAATGTCAAGTCTCCATAGCTTTCTAATGGCGCAATTAATCACAGGAATTAAACCTCGTATGCACTTAATCAATTCAAATTCATTCTTAATATAGTTATGGAAACACCGAATCATATTAACTGATAAGTTATTTATATTATTCAGCAGTCGGGTCTTAGGATTTGTCAAATTTACAAAGATAGTACCAGTCAACTCTTGAAGATATGAACATAAGCAGCAGTAACTTATTTATTTCAATTTAAAGTTGTTTGATGAGACAATTTTTTCCTTTTTAAGTAATTTTTATTAAACTTTGTGGGTGGCCGAGAAAATTACACTTCAAACACCAACAACTCAAATTCAATATCGCAGACAAATTCCAATTAGCACAGCTGCTCTAATAACAATATCAATACACCCCTAAAAAACATAGACGGAGGCAGTGGGGGCTTGCACAGCAAAAAGGCTATGAAGAGTAAGTAGTAAAATCCGAAGATATAAATAGTAACTTCCAATAACAGCAAAAAAAATCAAAGTTTAGGTTATTTTACTTAATATGACTTCATAGTCATGAAGATTTTGAATTTGAAATATATCTTCAGATATAAGATATTTAAAGTGGTTTGAATATTTAATTTGTCCAAATCTATTGAGATCCAAGATCTTTTTTCGTTAAGTTTATTGAATGTTAAATTTATTATAGATATTGTAAATATTGCACCTTTTAAAAAGATAAAAAGCAAATTAATTACTCAAATTCATTAATTTTACGATTTTTGAAATTTTACAAAACTTTAAATTTTAGTAAGGATATCTTGGAATTATGGAGGCAAAGAAGTTTACATAATTGGTTCATTCACTAATTGGGACTATATGATTAAGCTACATAAGCATGTTGTAGGAGCTACACCAATCTTTGAGATTTCAATGGTATAATAGAAAACACTTACCTTATAAATTTAATTTTTATTTATTATATGCATGAAATTCAATTCAAATCATTGTTTTTTAGTATCTTAAAGAGGGGCATTACTATTATCATTTCGTTGTTGATGGTAAAGTTAGGTTTGCTAAATTAATATTCTTGTAAATATTTCATTCTTTTTAATTTTTGCTCCTGATTAGCCATCATCAATTGAGAAAGATTCTAAAATTGTTAATTACATCGAAGTTGACAAGTAAACTTAAATTTTCTTCACAGTATTTCTATGTATTAGAACTATCATTAATTTAAATGTTTACATGATCTAAAAAGCAGAGGAAGCCAGAGACGAATTAAAGAAAGTCAAAAATATGGCTGATTGTGTAGCTACTGAGCATTCTTGGAGATTATCAGAAAACTTCGATAGGTATTGCAAAGAGAGAAATGAGATAAACTTAGAAGATCAAATGAACTTCTCTCTTGACTTAGGATCTGAATATAGCAATGAAAATAAAGATGATTGCTTTAACTGTTAATAAAGCATACCGTATTTTAAAGAGTTTACTTATAGTTGTAACAAACTTTTATTTTAATTTAACTGTGTCCTACATAATAAGCTAGGCTATGCAGGTATTCACACTACAAAATCCCAAATAGGGGGAGGTTAATATACCCAAAGAGGCGCTTTGAAGCCTATATATACCGAAATCAATAATCGATAGCGTGCAATAAGTGGTGGCTTGCAGGTCACTAAAAAGCAGTAATAAAAAGATGCTAAAAAGTGCAAAAAGAGACATCTGAAATTTATACCCTCCTCTTCCTATGTTGATAAGGAAAACATTTTAAGAAATATGAATGAAATTGAGAGTCAATGAGCTTCATCATAAGCTACAAATTGATATAGTCTTATTAATATTTATAAATTTATTTCTATAGTGTTGCCAGAATTAATGATAAACTTAGATTCATTAATCATAAGCATCAAATTAAAAATAGATCAATAATTAGAAATAGAAAGTTTTTTGTAAGTCTACACCTTTAAGCAGGTTTTACCCTAAATTAGCACTTAATTTACATTTAATATATACACTCACGCCATAAAATATTCTATTTTGCTAATAATTTGTAATTTCAAATCAAATTAGCAAAATTAAAATATTTACAAAAGTATATGATAAGTTTAATCTTTCATTATTTGTCCTCATTAAGGTATTTTGATAATTCTAATTCTTCTTTCAATTCATACCTATTTTATACTTATAATCTCCTGATATTTTAAGGTAATTTTTATTTTCTTGGCTTCCTTCCATCTTTATATTTGATTTTGTGTACTCTATCATATATCACTGTGGCATCCTTAGCTGTTTAAAATAAAGTTCTTATAAAAAATAATTAATAACTTATTTAAAGATTTCAAATATTTAATTAAATTTACCAATATATTAATAAATTAATAAAAGCTGATGCAAAATAGTTAATCATTCTAAACTTCTTTCTTTAACGCATGAAATATTTCAAATGATTTTCAGCATCCCAATCTTATTATGTTAGAGTATTGAATTTGTTAAGTTTTCTATTATCATTCAAAGAAACTTTATATAAAATATTGAAAAATATCTCAAAATAAATATATAGAGAAAATTCTCTTTAAAAATATAACATTCTCATTAAATTAACTTCTTCAAAGTCCACAACATACCGTTTTGTATTATGATATTAACTGAGTAGTTATTTGAATTTTTAAAAGCCATTTTGTATTAATCAATACGATTGTTTAGTGTCTTCAGTACAATAATCTTCAAATTTTATAATTCTATTTTTATATTGCCAAAATTGATGTATGTAATTAATAATTAATTCTAAATATAATTTATTATATAATAATAAAGTAGTTAAAGTGTTCGCCATTATTTATTGAAAATTTATAATAATTTATTATAAATTTATAACCAATTAATCTCTATAAAACTAGAAATATTAGTTATTCGAGGAAATCGATATATATATATATATATATTTATATAACTTAATGAAGTGGCGAAAAATATATGGATTGTAATTGTTTAATAAAATCATTGGCATAATTCTATACACTCTAAATGTTTAATTTATATAATATTCCCACTCATCTGAATCAAGGAGTTACTTATCTATTTTTTCAGATTTCTATGGTTTTATATGTTCTCTCTCTTTTTTATCAGGATTATAGAAACGTTTCAATACTTTAGTAGTCAAGCTATTATGGCATTCTTAGCAATCTCCGCTGTGATGCTTCTCCATTTCTTAATTTTAATAATAAAAACATTTATAATGCTATCCCCATTTTTATCTTTAAAATAAATTTATTATAACATTTTAGGCTTAACATAAACATATTCGTCTCTATATAAAAGCTAGCTTATTTACTCTTCATTTTTGCATTTTTTTTCAAATTTCCATTTTTAAAGCTTGTAATTTTAGCAATTATTTGCCTTTGCTGACTTAACTCTACAGTAATTAGATATTCAAATTTAATTTTAATATAATTATAATTTAGTTGCAGAAATTATAAACTATAAAAAATATATTAATTATTCAAAAAAAAATAGATGGATAAGGTAAATACTCAATAGATAATTCTGCGTATCTTTATGGTGCTATAGTACATTTTCTTAAAGTTTTATTTGATAATAATCCATATCATTATATAATGAATTTTTATGATTATTACTTTTTATAATTATAAAAAGAAATTATTAAAATCTGAATAATATCTATAATGTGTGCGTTACCCTTTCATGCTTTTATTTATATAATATAGTATTTTATCCAATTCTGATTCACATAATATATATTTAATTCAACTTATCACAATTATTTTAGCAATTTGAAATTTTTTTAATTTAGATAAAAATTGTAAAATAAAGTGTAATTATTATGTAAAACAGTAAATATATTACGAATTACAAAATAATTATAATTTTAAAATAGTAGAAAATATATATATATATCAAAATAATGTCAGATAATATCAGAAACACAAATACTGATGGTTATTTTACTAATAATTGAATATTATCTAAAAGTATGAATACTTTCATCATTCATCATTAATTAATAATATTAATGATGAGTAATTAATAAGTAAAATATAATTTGTATTTTTAATTTATCAATATATTTGCTATTATAGTGAAAAAGAGAGGGTTCTGTGGATAAATGAAAGGATTAGATATGTATGGAAGATCATTTAATTTGACTTTCAAGGGAGAAAGGTAAGTATTGTAACTCTAATTATCGGAAATCTATAAAACAAATTTAAAATAAGAATTAATCAATAGTCTTATATAAATTCTTACATATATGATTTGCTTTGGAAAATTATTAATTTTTATTCCTTAGGACTTTCAAGACCAAAATCTATCATAATAAAATTAAATATTAAATTTTATTGTATAAATTGGATCGTTCATGACATTATTGGTTGTTGGTTCAATACTAACTTACTTAACATACAAATTAGAACGATTAATAAGTAATTACCATTAATTATTAAATTTAATTGTAATTTTAGACAAACGAGACACTACAATATAATAATTTAAAGTTAAGAATCACTTATTAAATGAATCAAGCATATTAGATTTATAGTAAGTTATAAATTTTATCATTAAAATAGTTCTCTGGGATTCGATGTGGCTTTTGGAGCATCTTATAATTTATAAATTTTTATATTCATATTCTAAATATATAATTTTATAAGAAATAGATCCATAATACGGAAAAGTCAAAGCAATACATCAAACCAATATTTAAATTAAAAATTAGTCTACAGGAGTTATTAGTAAGTCTACTATAAAACTTCTATGCTTTTCTCTTAACTTTAAAAAAAATAATATTTCAATAATTCTATTTAGGCACATTTTTGATTGAACAAGAATTAGAAATTGTCAAATGTGGAGATGAATACTTTAATTATAAAAATAAAAATGATTCAAATTACTAAGAAATCAGAAATTTATACTGCATTAAGAATAAGACTTTGCTTAGAATTGGTGGTTAATGAAAGTCTAATAGCTCTCAGCAAATCTAAATTATAAATTAAAACATTATATATAAATAATTTTAATAATAAATCTTGTTAGCTCTAGTGGCATGCTAAGACACCACTAATTAAATTATGATTTAATTTTATAAACAGAGTAAAATCTGAATGTAATTATTTTAGAAATTAAGTATGTGCAACTGATTCTGAAATCTCAAATTATATGAAAAATGTAAAACAAATTATCATTAATAATGATATTTTTAGATGAAATTTGAGATAAGATATATAAATTCTTATTTTGATTATCAAGATTTTGATAATCAGATCAAAAGCTATATTGAAGATTTATTATAATTTAAAAATCAATTAAATTTATAAAGCATAATAAAAATATAAGATAAGTATGTTGTACCAATAGTGGCTTCATAACAAACAGATATGACTTTATTTGTTAAGTATTACATAGTATAATTAATTATTAAAATTCATACTAATTTATATTTTAGCATTTAATTGAGTTTTAAAAAAATACTAAGAAATAACATGTATTTATATTAACAATAATGAGGTTGTTTTTACATCGTTAAAATTATTATTTATCCATGATTAGATATCATTTTACGTAAAATCAATATATAAAAGACATATAAAATGATATAAAGATATATAAGAAGTTTTATTTTATTTTAATTTGTATAGAGTACAATAAATTGCAAATATTTTAAGAAAATTTAATTACTCTAAATTAACGAATTTAAATAATATTTTATAAATTCATTATATTATTAAAACCTATAATAATTTTATTCCTTAAATAATCAAGAGCGAAGTATTAAGATAGTTATATACCCTTTTATCCATAGAGTGATAATAAAAAATTTATTTTTTTAAATTATCATTCATAATTTATAATATTTTAATGAACAAACATTTCTAAGTGTTGATAACATAAATTAATAAACTTCAAATTTCAAATAAGAATAGACTATTTTCGGCATGTTTACACTAAAATTAGATTCTGATTATAATATATAGTAAAATAATTATAATAATAATATATTATCATTTTTATTTTAAATTATATGATGTTATAGAAAGAAGGGTTTATTAATTTACAAATTTACTATCAGATGTTGGAGGTAAATTAATTAATAATTTATTTAAGGTATGATGATATGCCTATATGTCTTTGGATTTTTTATAGTAAATCTCTTCTTTAACAATATTCTTTACTATGAAATAATGCGAAGCTTATATCAAATTAGTCCTACAAGTAATCATCAAACTTAAAATTAAAATCTCAAAAATTATAATGATTAAGTAAAGGTTTTTAGTACTGGAAACTTATCTCATTTTACAGATGTATCCTCCACGAATATTATTCCAACTAGTTAAAATGAGTTAACTTATATTTATTATTTTATCATTTTTATGAGAAAGCTTAAGTATTAAATCCACAAATTTAGAACAATCATTCTTTAGTAGATACTATATTAAAAGAAATAATAACCAGGTAACCATTCAAATTATCAACTATATAGTTCCTGAAGAATTATATTCCTAGTTGCTGCATTTGCTGTTATAAGAACAAAAGATTCTATAGAAATATTAGATAATTTCAAAAAAGAATAAAAAGTATAGATAAACAATTTGATGCTATTAATTTAATTCGACTTATGAAATAAACTCAATTGATAAGTTAAATCGTTCTAAAATATTTGATTAGTATATAATAATTTAAGTAAAATTCACAATTTTTATTTATTCTTAATCCAGCATAGAGATTACTCATACAATTTAAAAGGGATATAGTTTTTGACAATGAAAACAGCTAATAGATAAAGAAATAAGATTTATTTGATGAAAATGCTAATATTTTGAAATATCTAAGAGAATAGGATAACTACACTCGAATGACAACTATGGATTAAATAAGGAAGAATCTCTAGCAATATGTGAATTAAAATAACATTTTATTATAAAATTAATATATATTTTTAAATAAATTAATTAGGATAACCTGGGGGAAGTTGATTTGGAACTAATTAAAGGTATTCTAAATAATCACTCAAATTAATTCGGAGATAAATAGTAAAATAAGTAAATTCTACATGCAATCAATAATACCCAAATAAGCAATACATTTACTGACCCTACCTAAGCTTTTGGTAATAATGAATAAATTAATTTCTTAACCCATAAATATGTATTAATTTTATGTTAAGATTGTTTCTCAAACCCCAAAAGCCCTTAATAAGATCAAATTAAACAATCTTCAAGAAATGTCTAAAATAATGCAAACGCTAATTATTGCTAAAAAAGAATTAATATAATTTTTAGTTTGATAGTTATGAATATTATAAGGAACAATTTTAAAAATCTTTTTAATTAAATAATCCCATATATAATTTCAATTAAGTAATAATAATTCACTTCAAATCCTGACTAGATTTTAGAGACGCATATAAATGAGAATTCTGAGGATAAATGGGGAAATTTTGATAGTTCAATTAACTAGAGAGATTTCAGTACTATAGATTAACGAGATTTAAAGTATCAACTTTAGTAGTCTAAGTCTAATAGAAAAAGAATAAAGCGATTGACTTTAGAAGATTTTTAAATATAATTTTACTTTTAAGAGGAGTATAAGCAATTCTATATATATTTAAATATACTCATAAAATAATTCTATGTGAATATTAATTTTATATATAAAACAATCTATAGATCAAAACAACCAGAATAGATAGGGTAATGTTGACTAGAAAACAACGATTTCCTACATCTTAAAAAAGAAAGAAAAACAAAAATAGAGTAAAAATGAAAAATTGTAATAAAATGAATTAGTATCTCAAGAGGTCTCTCAATAGATAATTACAAAAGAAGACAGTAAGGAATACGTTAATGCTGACTAAAATAATTAAAGGCACATTTCTGTCACTTAGAATATTGAAATTAAAATATGATTAATATAAAAAGTATGATTGAATTATTAATATAATTTTTAATAGTTATAAGAACTATATTTATCAATAAAATGATCGATAATTTTCATTTAATTTTTTACCAAAAAATAAAATATTATATAGAATGATAATACTAAAAATAAGAGCATTTATAAATTATCTTAAAATAATTATTACTATATAATAATTCTTTTTATAAGTAAATAAAGTTTAATTTTGTGAAAATATTGCTTTGAATGACAATTACTCAAATATTGATGCTATTATTTACTAAAAAGAATAATAATTTTTTATAGTACATAAGAAAGTTGTATTTAATATTTAGCATAAAAATATTTTTATTTATAATATAGTAAAATAAAGTTAAGAATGAAATTGATAATATTGTGAATAATGAATAATAAAATAATTACAAAAACTTAATGTAGGACTTGTTACTATTAAACAAAAATGATTTTTTAATTGATAAATTAATTTAAATCAATAAGCCCATTAAAATATAATGATCTGGCTGACTCTAACTTAAATGGGAATTCAAGTTTATTGAAATTTTTTATAAATCGGATAAGTTCTCATTTAAAATATTTTGAATGAAGTAATTTACAAAATCAAATTAAATCCAGTAATATTAAGGAATCTTAAAATTGTAATTAAACTACTACTTTTGATTTACTCTATATTTCTTAAATTATTATCTATTAATAACCATTTAATTTAATGAGAAAAAATAAAAGCAACTTCCCATAACAATAGGAATCTGCTGCATCAGGTAGTTTATTTATACTTATTGAAATTTCTTATCTTATCTTATTGAATTAGTCAAAATCTAAAATATTTATCTAAAATAATAATTAAATAAGTTATTCACTATTGTATCAAATTACATATTTACTAATTAACTATTAAAGCGTACTCCAACCCAATCGATTATCAAATTTGAGAAAGATTGCGAAATATAGTGTGAATTAAATTATTTATTTACAAATCATTAAAGTATGATGCATTTTTTTTAGAGATTATATTTAGATTAAAATAATAAGTGAGTTATTTATAGTTGACTGTTCTTAACTATCAAAATAAACTAGTTTAAAAATCAAACATTAAATAAATAGGATTTGTAATAATATAATAATATAGTAAAATAAATTAAAATGGAATGATTATTATTATAAACGATTTTTCATATATCAATGATTTTTAAATAAGAATTTAATTCACAATATAATTTAACAAAAATTAATTAAATAAATATTTGGGTTGGTGTGCGGTTTTGGGGAACTTTCTACCACATTCATAATAATATTTAATTTTTTTTCTATATATATATATATATATTTGTATATCAATTCTTTCCTTCAATTATGATATAATTATTAGTATAGCACATCAAATATCTTTTTATCTTGATAAAAAAATAATTTTTCTAATTAAATTCAAATTAATTGTTTATAAAAATATTAAGTTCTCCATGGACTATTGCTAAAATAGATAAAAATAGGAAATTGTATAAATTAATCAAAATATATTTATTAATAATTAATTTTAACCAACTTTACTTTTCGTTTGTATTCGAACACTTATATCAAGAAGTTGTTAATATGATCAAATCTCAACCATTTAAGCTGATTTTAAAGCAGGATTCTCGAATTTTTCAACTGATTTACTAGATTAGTTCCCAATAGTCATTTTTACTGTCCAACATTGAAAATGATTGACAATCATTGACACCTATGACCAAATATTCATAATCGAGAGTGGAATCACCATAAATGGTCAATAACTCGTTGCTTGATGAGTGTTTCGTCAAATTTGAGACCCTATCGTATTCTCCATGTTTTAAAACTCCCAGCTCAGCAACTTTCAAGTCCTGCTCGACTGTTTGAGCACCAAATTCAGCAGCATTAGTGAAGGAGGAGCCAAAATGGCCATTTGAATGAGCGAAAATGAGAGAGGTTTTTGGATTTTTGGTTTGATTAGTTAAAATTAAAAATTAAAAGTGTGATATGTAATAAGGGGGCTTTTAATCAATAAATTTGACGATTCAAGTGCAGTTAATGGTTATATTGGTTGCTTCTATAGTCCCTGCACTCCAACTCATCGTCTTTCATATCATTCTCACACAAATCCATGCTTGATGGTGCTGCACCACTGCTTCACACTGAAAGCCCAGAGCTTGTTGACGTCTGTCTTGGTCATTGCCTTCAGAATCTACGAGAGCCGCTTCACCAGGTGGATCCTTTGAAAAGTTAGGTATAGTATGCTTACTTGCTGTCTGCTTGCTCTTATCGGAGGTGCCTCTTGATGTAGGAGAACAACTGCTCGATGGGATTAAGCCAGGGTGAGTACTCTGCATTGAAGAGGACAGTGACCTTGAACTTCCTCGCAGTCTCCAGCACCTCTGAATACTTGTGAATGACTGCGTTGTCCATAAGCAGCACGATCTTTTTATGGGCGAGATCCTTGTCTGTGCGCAGCTGGCGCAGGGTGTGATAGAGGAAATTCTCGAACAGCACAGCATCGAAGCCCCCCTCAATGATTTGGCTAGAGATCAGCTGGTCCTTGGTGATAGCTGTCACAAAGCTCATCGAAAATTGCTATCTCTTAGTGGATTCCTTGATGATTGAGAGATTTCGAGCCAAGACCACGTAAGACCCCAACCGCTGGTTGACTTGCTGCTTCGAGACTGCGATGGGAGTATAAGTGAATGATGGTAAGTCATCAATTGCATCGACTACAGCTTGGGTTGCTTGATTACTCCCCTTAATGGACTTAGGAAACTTAGAATCATCTATAAAAGTGTCAAAATCCATAGAATTCGCTTACCTTCCTGTCGATTCTCTGTGATTTAGCTGCTACTTTGAGGCCTGCTGGACAGCTGCAAGCGTCGGGGAGTGATACATGCCATATTTTCATTGCCATTCGCGCTCAATACCTCGCTGCCTTTGCGTTGAGTTGATTATAGTCTGAGACTGGCCAGGTTCTGGACCAATGGAGTGAGAAAAGAAGCAGATTTGAGAGGGCGTAGGTCTAGTGACTGACTTTCTTGGCGGGGGAGAGCTACGTAGTGGATCTGATTCGCGCGGCTGGAAGGGCGGGCGGTCGGCGAGGGGGGGGGGGGGAGTGGTGGGCGTGTTAAGCACTGCCCTCTGGGGCTTCTAGGATAGGTGACAGCTGAGTATACTTGGATTTTTCGCTGCATTTGACAGGGGTGGCAGCGAGGCTTTACTCCTTAACCTCAAAGATATGTTGTCTCTAGGCGGAAGACTTCCTCCGTAACTTTCTAATGATCGATTTCGAGTTTGGCCTTGAAATTTTTGATGGAACAATTCCAGATCCAGCCACTATTCGTGCAGTATTGCCAATTTAGTCTTCTTAACCTGCTATAGAACCCTTACCATCAGATTTGACATCCCTCGAGCTGCTGATGACGCTGTATTCAAATAGTTAAGCAATAGCAGCAATACTTACCTAGGGGTTCACAGAATTGCTTGGGGTCTCAGAATTTCAGCTTTCAGGTCACTTTCATCTTGAATTGAAACTTGGTCTTTCAAAATGGGGTGTTCGGGGTCTTCATTTTATCATACTTTCTGGCCCCATTGATTATAGATGTGTTCGATTCGATGTTAGAGTAGCCAACCAGCATCTCGCCATACTGGATGGCATCGTCGGTGACGAGAACCTCGGTCTTCCCAACAGCATGGGCCAGGGAGGAGTCAACTTATTGGTTTTCCTTGTGAAGGGCAGCTGAATTGAAACTCCATTGCTTTGTAGGCATGTAATCGCTCCTGAAGTTGGATTCATCTACTGATATGATCACTGCATCTTCCAAGAATAACTGCGCGAGCAGTCTTGACACCCAAAGCCTCTTCTCGTTGAAGGATGGGTCTCTTTACTTCGCATTGGCGTTCTGGGCTTTGCCAAATCGTAAATGGAAACTTTCCTTGAGTACCTTTAATAGCGTAGCAACGCTGGGCACTGTTAGGTTCTTATATTCTTAGTCCTTACTCTGCAATTCAAGCAAGTTGTGATGCAGGCGCCAGCCAGTAATCTTGTAGATGCCTTGCTGTTCAAGTATAGTAGCAATCGCCTTCAGCAACAG
>ARYC01005428.1:0-43544 GCA_000711775.1 Oxytricha trifallax | reverse complement strand
TTATATAACCATCTGTTATTTATTTTACTTAAACGATTGATTTTTTTAAAAATAAATTCTTTAATAAATATAAAATCTTATTTAACCAATCCTTAATTTACAGTAACTAGTTACTGTGTATAATTATATGTCTTTTAATATTATAAATTATTATAATTAATCTAATTTCATTACTCGAATGGTCTAGAATAGATCTTTCTGGCAATCTTTATTTGCACTATTTTAGTATAAAATTATAACTTTATATGAAGATTATTTAAAATAGGAGTCAATAATGATTAATATTTAAATAAGAAATTATAAAAAGCATTTCAATAGAATATTTATCAGTCAATTGGATAGTATTTACAGTATATTGAAATATAAATGATTTAATTGTTTAAAAAATATCATCAATTACAAATTAATCAAAATAAGGAGGATAGTAATCATAATTATAATATTGCTAGAATTAATTAATTGAAGTTTCTAAAGCTTAACTTATAAATAAATTATAAACAACATAAAATTAATATTATAAGAATTTATTTATCTTCTTAATTTTTTCAAATAGCAAATTATGATAGAGACTCTATGCCCATTCCAATTATAGGGAACACATTTTGCAATTGTATCTGTAATTGATGCATAAACTTATAGAAATTCAGTTAATATCTCAGATATGGGCAAGTAAATCGTTTTTGTCTATCTTTCGCTCATTTATTAGATAATTTAATTGCATCTTTTGTTTATTTTTTTAATATTATTTCTGCTATTGGTTGAGAGAAATCGGACATAAAATTACATTTAGGCCTAATTCATAAAACTCGTCCTATCTATGTTGTCGATTATGATAATAAATTGATTACCTTATTATTTACTGCTGAGTTTATATCGTTTGTTGGTATTCTAAACTTATTAGGATAAATTAGGAGATACAAGTTCAATCTGATAATTAGTTGAGAAATCAACGTTGGTGTCGATGAAACACCAGTGGTTAGTTTCTTTGATATTTGTTCTCCCCGACACTCCTACCCCTCCCCTACCCTAGGCGACCTTACACCCCTACCCCTAGCGAGCCTTTCACCCCCTACTGCCCCTAACCCCCCCCATAAAATATGCCATTTTATATGAAAAAATTTGCTCCCACAGCCTGAATCGAATTCCTTCGTGACATCTCGGCTTCATGACTATTTATATATACAAAAAATATTATAAAATTTTCCAAATCTTTTCTCCAACTATAAGCTAAAAATACGATATAATTTTTTTGTTGTTGATAAGTTTTACTTCGTCCACCGACTTCTTCACACCTACTTCTATTGAAAAAATTAATATCATTAAATTTCTATAAAAAAATAAATAATTATATTTATTGATATAACATACATAATTTACTTTAAAAAATCAATTTCTTACATCACTGTCATTCAGCATATTTCCATGATTAATTTATTTTTAATTTTTTCTATTCTATTCTGGCTTATTTACATTTCTTTTAATAAATCATAAAGTTTATTAAAATTACAATTTAGTTTATTAATAGAAAGCTAAGATTTTTTGATTATATTCTTTAGAGATCTGGTTAAACAAAGGTTTTGGCTGCTGCAACAAACTTTTGTTCTCCTCTTGCACTCTAGCATTAGCTGGCTCAATAAACTCAATGTCCAAATTGAACTAACGCTAACTCATCTTGAAAAAATATGGCACCAAAAAGTGACAAGTTAATAAAATTAATCGACAATAAACATCTCACAAGCCAATATACAGTTTAGTTCCTATGCCAGATAGATTTAATCTAGATCCTTTTGGAATTATTATTATACCTGCACTCCAAAAATTCACGTTTTCACTATAGTATTATCCTGAAGAGGAAGAAAAAAACTTTGTTTAACTTGATCTCTAATGATTGATATAATAGAAAATAATAAATACAATTTACGAACTGTATTGATTTTTATTATGCTAATAGAATGAAGTACTGGTAAATTAAAATAACATTAGTTTAAAGTTTTTTACTTTACATATTAGTACTACAATAAGTTCAAGATAAATAAATTAATATTTAGCATTTAAGTGATTGTATATAAATGGAGAAAATTTATAGGTTTAATTGATGATGCTTTGACTTTTAATTCTTTTTACTTTATACATCTATACCAACTAAAATTGAATGATACTTAATTTTGATATCAACTATTAAAATGTCAAAAATAATTTAAATAAATTTGAAAATATTTATGTATGAATTAAAAATAAGAGATTTATAAAATAAATATTATTCTTAGTATGAACTAACTTTAGATTAATTTGAGTTAAAAGTTAACTGAAAGAAGATGTATTTTTATATGGCAGAATTTGAAATAAACTAAATTGTAATTTTAATAAACTTTATGATTTATTAAAAGAAATGTAAATAAGCCAGAATAGAATAGAAAAAATTAAAAATATAAAATTAATCATGGAAATATGGTGAATGACGGTGATGTAAGAAATTGATTTTTTAAAGTAAATTATGTATGTTATGTCAATAAAAATGATTAATTTATTTTTTTAATAGAAATTTAATATTATTTTTTTTTCCTATGGGTGTATGTGCATAAAGTTGGTGGACGTAGTAAAACTTATCAAAAATAAATAATTATATCGTATTTGTAGCTTATAGTTTGAGAAAAAATTTTGAAAATTTTATGTTATTTTTTTTATAAAAAGTCATGAAGTCGAGATGTCACGAAGGAATTCGATTCAGGCTGTGGGAGTCAATTTTTTCATTTGAAATGGCATATTTTATGGGGGGTGTAGGGTAGGGTAGGGTTGGGGTGGGGGAGGTAGGTAGGGTTGTAAGGCTCGCTAGGGGTATGGGAGGGTAGGGGCGTCGGGGAGAACAGATATTTATCTTCATTGATAATGAACTATATCCACATTCGCATTATAACAAGATAGCATGAGAACATTGTGGTATTCATGAGAGATGGGACAAGAGGTCCAAAAAAGATATATTCACCATTTAATTATCACACTAGAACTGATTAAAATCTGTTAGGATGACAAAAAGAATTATCCTTTTATACGGGTTAGGATACCAAATTTAATTAGTTCATATTAGAGGGGTCTCTGTTTATCGAAGATATAGCTTTTAATTAAAGAGGAAATTACGAGTAAAAATTGAATTCAACTCCTGAAGTAATTGTTACCATCCAAAGTATTTTCAAAACAAGAGATGCTTGATAGGCGAGTTTATTTTGGTCTTTTTATACATAACCATAATTTATTTAAAATTACAAGCTGTAAAATTAGTTTCTTTTGCTACTACAAAAGAGTTGTTGCTCCTAAGTAGTCAAGGATATCTGAGAATATAAAGTTTTTGCGAATAAAGTGAACGAGTCTTTTTTATTTTTAATTCAAAATTAATTCAATAATTAATTTTATATTTATATGCAATATACAAATTACTACCTTAAATTTGAAGAGAGATCTATTGTCATAGAAATTGGGGGTATCCCAAAAATAAAAAGTTCTTTCGAATGAGTTTAATTCCTTTTTTTAAACAAATAAAGTATGAATATGGTGGGTAAAAGCTTTCCAATAATTTATGCAAATATAAATATATAAATTAATCCTATTAATGAATGCAATAATTTTTAAGAGTGTTTAATTATAGATAAATAGTGCCATACACCAAATCAGAGAGAGAAATGCAATGCATGCCAAAGAAATTTAATATAAGTTATTCTAAAAATCACAAGAGTAGAGCTCAAATATAAAGAAAGCAAATTATTTAATGAAAATATATATTTCTAATTTACATGATGTAAATAACCGTAAATAATTCTATTTTGAGGTTAATTCCTTCTTAATTTTTATAGAGTAGCTATTTTAGCTAGATTTATAACTTGATCTTTGCTCTATTAAAAACTTTTATTTTAGCACACTATTGAGGAAATATATTGATCTTAATTTGAATTTAATTTATAATTCTTTTAAAATCCCAAGATTCTATTAAGTATGGAAATTAGGCGTTAAGAATAAACAGATTAAGTTTATTTGCTAAAATAGAAATAATTAGAATAATATATTGATTAAAGATTATTATCTGATCAGAATTAAAATTGATTCCAGCAATATTAAAAACATTAGTAGGATCATTAAACTTTAAAACTAAAACCATCTCTACCAATTAAAATTAATTTTTGGCCAATTCTAAAATTTTTAACCAAAAGATAACAAAGACTTCATTTTCATCTATTTTTTCCCATATTTCAATTCTTAATAAAATCATGTGGTTTTATAATCATTATATAGTATTGTTAACCAAACATCTTTAAAAATTATTTGAATATATTAATAAGTTATATAAATTTTGAATAATACCTAAACTTAAAACTTGAAAGGGAGCAAATAATCATGAAATCCTTTGTTTCTTAGACAAATGATAAAATACAAAAAGAAAAATTCTATGGGTTTTTTTATTATTTTTATCTAACTAAATTTCATCAAAGTCAATGAAAAGATATTCATAACCCAGAATATATCTAGTTAAATTACTTAACTAGCATAATGATGCTATAAAAGTAGCATAATGTTTTTAAAATTAACAATCAACTATAATGTCAACCAAAATTGCTGTTGCTTTTCAAGTTTTAAAAATGATTTTAAACAAGATTTTTTTTAAAAGTTCAAAACATAAAGTTGTTATCAATATTGCCATTTGAGAGAAGAATACTAAGACTAAGTGCAATAAGTAGAAAAAAAATATTTTATATTCATTAACTTGGTAAAAAGCCTTCAAAGTTGTAAATATAGATGAAATCATCTCATCAAAAAGACTAGGAATTAATAATCAATTAGAGGCATCAACAGGGTTCCTTAATTAAATTATATCAAATTCTTTGGATATTAAAATGTAATGAATTTAATACAACTCTGTATTTCACAATGGAAACTTGAAAAATTAAACTTTTTTATTAGTTAAGCAGATTAATTAATTGGTGCAGCACTTGGTAGGAAATATATATGAATAAATATTAAATAAAGTTGTAATAGTTTTATTATAATATTGTAGAAATACATTTGAATTTGGAAAATTAATTATAATTAAATTTAGGGGGGAAAGTTTCCTGCCAAGAGTGAAGTTTCCTGTCAAGTAATATTTTTCTATATATAATTTTTATTAATTATATGTAAAATGTTTTAAGCAATAATCTTTTACTCATTAAATGGCTAAAGGATAAGTTAAACATTTTTTTAGATTCAAATAGCTAAATTGCAATTTTATCCTAATATCTTAACTTGAGATATAGAACGATATTAGTATTATTATAGTTCTTACCAAATGAATTGAGAAAACGAATAGAAATTAAGGTGATTTATTAATGAAAATATTGTTCACATAAAGTATATCATGTAATACTTTATCAATAGTAGATTAAATTCCTTGAATCACAAAAATGTGAATATCATAAAAGGAGTTTATATTTGTCAAAAAAATAATTCCATAAAAAAAAATAATTAAAAAGAAATTAAATTTTTCTTGACAGGAAACTTCCCCCCCCCCTAATAATTATATAAATCAAAATCTTGGTAGTTAAAGTTGGCTAATTTGAACGATTTTGGGCTCATTCGATAGAGAATTCAAAATTAGCTGGACTTATTATTGGCTGTACTATTTTATCGCATCTCTGGAGCGAGATAACTTGAGTTTAATGTGAGGATACAATTTAATGAATTTAAATGCATTTAATTAAACTCAAGTTATCTCGCTCCAGTGATGCGATAAAATAGTACCGCCAAGAGTAAAGTCCAGCTAATTTTAAATTCTTTATCGAATGAGCCCAAGATTGTTTAAATTGGCCAACTTTAATGCCAAGATTTTGATTTATATTAAATTTAATTATAATTAATTTTCCAAATTCAAATGTATTTCTACAATATATAAAATATCATATAAGTGCTTTATTAAAAGTTTATAGCATATACAAGATCACATAACTTAGACCATTTTGAAACACTTTCTGGGATCTTAAATACAATCAATTAAAATAATAACTTTTGAGCTAAGTTTACCTAATGAAATATTTAATAGAACCTACATAATTCTTATGTTTTTATTGTTGTAGTATAATAAAATAATAATACAAATAAAGATCAAAATCTTAATAGAAATTATAGGTAAATCTTATATTTAAGATCTTAAAATACCATTTAAATAATAGTTAATATACTATCCAATCTAAGTTATTTGTTTATTACACTCTATTAAATAGCATATTCAAAATTAATTTATTTATTTTTAATTATTTATTTCTAATCTTTTTATTATATGGTATTTTAAGATATTTATATCATAAAACAGAATCACATTATCCATACTACTCTCTCTTTTATAGTATTGTTTTTGTTCTAATCCAAGTGTTCCAACTCATCAGAATAGTTTTCAATTTCTTCAATTTTAATTCAAACAAGATCTGGAGCTTTAAGCCTTGTCAGCACAATCATCATTAAATACTATCTTATCAAAGTTCAGTTCATTGGATCGCACTTTATACTCTTCAATCTCTTACTTCTTTCTAAGATTATAATTATGGTCATTCATTATGACAAGTTGCTCATAGTTGACTGCTTGTTATTCTTGATTCAGTATCTTTATCGAGTTAGTTTAATTTTTAAAGTTATAGTCTGTCAATGAAAATCCTTTTATCTAGTTACCACGCCTCATTTTATAATCATTAATTTCTTAACTAAGCATTTGATATTATTTGCATTTCTAACCGATTTCTGGCAATACTTTGAATTTTAACTCTTTTACATGCAATATCTCCCCTTTTATAATATTTTTAGTAAGTTTCTCATTTCTGCGAACTTTTTTTATTTTAAATTAAAAAAAAGCCGCATGTTTCACTTCTTAAATTATTTGTCTTCATCTACTTTTAACTCTAAGATATTTCATATTGATATTAATCAAATCAAGGTCATTAAAATGCTTTTAGGGAACTTCCAGACTAAGAATTTTATTGCAATTTTAAACATGCTCAGTTCTTCATCAATTTTCTCTGTTTAATAAATTTCTTCGACATTCATTGGTATAAGGGGAAATGAAGGATAACTCCAATTCTTGTGGTAGAGCAGCACTTTTTTTTAATTCTAAAATTCTCACCATTATAAAATTTTGTATATGTCTAATTTCCAATCAGAAAATATCTATACTCTTATTTTATTTTTATTTCATTGCAATTAAAACATAAAAGAAGAAGTTAGAAATACCAAATAAATATCAATGATTAAAACTAATAGTGGAAATAAACGAATTATTAATAAATAGAATAGAATAGTTATATTGAATTAGATTTTATGAAATTTTATTAAAAAAGAATTTCAAATATTTAAAGCTCATTTTGAGAGGTAAAGATTCAAAAAGGCAATTTTCATAAATAAGAAAATAAAAGAAATTTTATCCATAATAAAGGATATATCTCTAATATTTTCTCTAAAAATGATAAGTATTATTCTTTCTTATATAATAAATACTGGTTTCTATTTTGTTAATTCTTGTAATATTTAATATTAATTAAAATTAGAATGACTGTATGGTTTGACTTATTTGATCACATTCGTGTTCCTTCTATATTAGATAAATTTACATTTTTTTAATAAAAATTTTATATTTTGATTTTCTCAAGAAATTGGACATTTACCTACTTCTGCTTTAAAATATATTCCAAATCATTAGAAATTTCCATTTTTAATATCATTAAATCAAAATTGACACTTTGTTCATAAATGTCTAACTTGATACTTTTGAACTGAGTATGTGAATGAAATTACCTCGATTAATTTATTGATATTAATATGTTACTAGTCGTGATATATTTGCACAAATTGATGTGAAATTTATATACTGATAGTCGTGAATTCATAATACTCCTGAATAATCCACAAATTTCCCACTCTACTAATTCTCTATAACCATGTCAAGATATTACAATATTCAGAGCTCTCACAAAGATTCAGATAATGAGTTTTTTAAAATTAGGTTTTAATAATAGGGTGTTGACAACTCTTATTAGTTCTATCGCAATTAAGAATTTAATCCCTATATTTTTACTGTTGGAAGTCTTCAGTACCTGACTTATATGGGGAAAAATATTATATATTTTTTTCCTTATGGTTTTGTCTACATAATTATTAAGCTTAAGCGCCACGTATATTTATCTCTATTATTACTTTTAAAAAGAAAAACCAATGCAAGAACACTCATCTTTATCATAAATATCATCAATAATTTGGACAAAACTGACTTAAAAAGAGTAATTGATTATATATTAAACACCTTTGACTATTTACATATGCGAAGGACATGATTATATTTTTATTATCCCTCTCTTTGATTAATTGTATTATAAGCTCTATTAATACTTTCAGTTGGGATATGTCACATAACTATACAATTAACTTTTTATATAAAACTTTTGGATAACGTTTAATTGTTAATAAAAATTTTATAATATTTTTAAATTAATTAATGCAGGCTTTAAATTTAATGTCTATTTGAATTAAATAATAATAATAAGAGAATCATATAATTTATTGCAATTCTTATTTCAATTTAAATAGATCTAGATATATATTCTAAACTGAGAATTAAAACTCCTTTTTCCAAATAAAATTGAATATCTTTTAACATGTACAATTCAAGAAGTTATTTCCATAACACTCTCAATGACGTCAATATCATTTCATGAAAATTTAAATGTTTCTGCTACCAATTCAAATTATATATGTAAATTAACATAATTTATCCTTTATTCTTGTAAAAGCAAAATTGAATTTTGCAATCTTATATCATAAAATTATAATTTTTGGATGGTTATTTTTACAAACGTTTGCATATTTAATCAATAGTTTTTTGTTAATTATAGCGATTATTTTCATTAAATTTAATCTTAACTAATAAAAATAATTAAGAATAATGGATATATAAATGTTTTATTATTTATAAAACATGTTTTATATCGCATTTATTTATTATCAATCAAAACATAATTATCAAATATCCAACAATCAATAAACTTAAAATATATAATTAATGTGTTAAGTGTAAATGACGTCTATTTAATTATTGAAACAACTTTTGTAACGATTATAGTTTTTATTTCTTACTATTATAGATTAAAACATTAATTTAATTAAATTGATTTGAAGTATATGCTATTTTCCTTTAACTTATACATGTGTTAATGGGTAATGTAAATTTAATTCTTTCACTAATTATAATTAAATAACCCAACACCAATTTAATCACGATGTCTAATAGTGAATAATGTTATTTCAAGTTTCTTTTCTTCATATTCATGTGTAAGAACTCATTTTTACCTTCAGCAGAATAATCTTTTTTTATCAAGTTTATTCGCATTTCATAGAAAGAATGTCTACTATAAAATTGTTTAATATTTAATTCAATTAACAAAACTGGATAAGTTAAATGATCTTTAGCCTATTAAATTGATAATTTAAATACATATAATTGCAATCATAGGATATGATTAATGAAAAATGACGTTAACCGACCTAAAATTCTTTGTCCAGTAAGCCTTAGATAATATAATTTAGTAAGATCGCCTTGCTCTATTTATATAAAGATTTTTAAAGGTAACTATTTCAATCAATTAGATTAAAAAATATTACAATAAAAAAGTGAATTTTTTATCTGTTCAAAACTTGTAACTTTTATTTCTCTATTAATTATAGTATTATACTTTATTTTTCTAAATTTAAAGAAACATATCAAATCCATTTACACTCTCGAAAAAGAGAAATAGCATTTTAATTTCACATTAAAATTTTAATTTGTTTAATGTTGTTTGTATTTTTAGCTTCCAAAGTACACTTTTATCTTAATAATTTAATCTCTAAAATCTAGAGTACTTAACTTAAGGTCTTATCATAAAAATATTTATACTTAAAATTGAGAATCTTTATTTTATTATTTTAGTGTATTTAAAAGTTTAAAAAAAACTTAAGAGTATAATTTAAACCATGTAACGAGAATCAAATGAAATAATTAAAAATTAAACTGCGAAATTAAAACGAAAATATAATTTTTCCTGTTTTAATTAATCCCTTTATAATAATAATAATATTATTATGAGCAAATTAAGGTTCTATGAATGCCCCCAAAAATTATGTGTGTTTACATATTGGAATTAAGTATCTTTTTAATAAATTGGAGTTAATACCCTGAATACTAAATTTTCTATCTTCTTCTCGTTATATTTTGTTGTTCATTTTCATCAGCCCTCTCTTCTTGTTATTTTTTTTACATTATATATTCATTTACATTATTGATTTAGATCACAATAAAACCACCTTAGCTCTTAAACTTGAATTGATGGTAAAAGTTCTTGACTTAGATTAAGAATCTTAGTTCTTTAATTTTTATTTTTGAAGACATTTTTGTTATGAGTTCTGTTTTTGTAAATATAATTGGGTAATCTGGACTTATGGAGGTTCAAAATTAGACTTTTAAAAGTGGTGTTATACAAATTCATAAGTTAATAGGTAATATAAATTTTACTGTGTACTGTTTAGTTTCTTATATGATGCCCATTCGTCTTTGATGAATTTTTTCAACTTATCATTTCAAAATGAATTTGGCTAACTCCTATAATGTTGACACTTCTTATTGTAACCTTAATTATGTAGTCTGTTAAGCTCAGATTTAATATACTTGAACCAACCTAATTTTTTTCTAAGTTGGAACAAAAATTAGAAACAATATTCAGGAAATAGAAAAGTTATTATTATAATCTAAGCATATAATAGAAATTTGAATTTGAATTTAAACTTAGCAGCTAGCTTAAATCGCTAAGCAGTCTCTAATGCAACTGGATGATCATTGCAAAACTTTGACTAAACGAAAAAGCAAGAAGTCATATACATTTAAAGGGAATTTAAGCTTAGAGCACTAGAGTTTGAGTCAAAGGTATTCTGTCTTGAATCAATGAGCAAGTAGCAGAGTGCCTAGATTGGATTAAACATAAATTGACTATGTAGAGAAGCTAAAAGACCAGCAACAAATTCAAAAGTTAAGAAACCCTGAAAACAATCAAAGGTAATATTTCTTCTCAACTTAGCAGAGTTTAAAGAGGCATGTTAAAGAAATATATTCTGGCAAAGCAAATATATATTTTAATCATAGTAAAGTGGGGGGGAAATATTATTGCTTAACATTTATGAAGTTCTAAACTCACCCAGTTAAAGTTAATAAGTATTGGCTAAAGATCACTTTTTAGTGAGTTCTTAATTATTTTTACTTATAAACTTGATATCAGCTAAAAGAAAATCGTATACTTTTGAATCTTCAAGATAACAGCAAGCTTAAGAAGTAGAAACGCTTTGTTTCAATGAATCAATCTCCAGGGAGTTCGTTTTTTTTTTCTTCGTATGCTTCTAAGCAAAGGCTATGAATAAACATAAATTAAATGCAGTTAATCTTAGCACTTGTATAGAGAATTACTTTTATATAAACGTGACTGCAAACCAAAGCTCATAATTGTTAATGAGCATGCAAACAAAGTGTACCCCTTCAATTTTCTTATTAAGAACCAAAATTATTAGTACAAGTTTGCTAATGAATACATTGTTCTTAGAGAGGCCTAGAGAAAAAATTGACAGAATTTGCTTAAGCTCAATGGTTGTTATTATTTATTATAAGCTAAAGAAATTTTAGATAACTATGAGAAACTATCTATATCATTATAGATACCCTGATAATTTATACCATATACTCTCTCTGATATGATACAGGGTGTTAATGAATTGCATGAACCTGGATATGTTTATAGAGATTTTAAGCTTGAAAATATAATGCTAATTCTCTGCCCTTTAAAAATAGTTGTTATAGATTTCAATAAAGATTAAGAATAGGAGATTTTTACTTTAGCATAGGTACTTGGTACTCCAGTATACTTTCAAATAAGAGAAAAGTGGACTAATGGTTCTGTTTAATGGGATGTTTGGGCAGTAGCAGCAATAATATTAGAAAGTGACATGGAATGTATGTCTTACTTTGGTACTAAGCATGAAAAATAATCAATAAGTTTGGCCTAGAAACATATAAAATAAGAAGATGTCTGCAAAGAATTTAAAAGCATAGTAAAGATGATAATCGTGAGAGCTCCAAACTATCCTCGGTAAACATTAGATGACATCTTTGACCCACTATAGAGAGCAAGGTTCAAAAAATACAATAAAGACAAGCAGATAAAATTTGTTTGAATTAAGTACACTTATAATCATTAAATAATTCATTAAATTCATATAAAACCTGTGTTTTCTCTACTAACCCCAATGATACCCCAATTATACTTTACAAATCAAATCATTAAAATAAATAATGGGTTTTATGGTTTTGAATGTTAGGTCTGTCAAGGCATCGGGAGAAGGTCATAGAAATTCGTCAGATAAATGGAATTAAGTTTATCCACTATATTTGGCCTCATGAGAAAGAACATTACATCAAAGAGTAAATTATATTGTCATTTTTAAAAAGAATATTTAACTTATTTATTTTTAAAACTAAATTATTAATTGGCTTTAACCTTCAACAATATTATAATCAAATTGATCAAGTTTACTGATAATAATGGAAATAGAATATTCACATATATAAAAAGTGTTATTGCGATATCATAATTTAAGCTAAATTAATAAGCTATTAATAGTAATAGTTATTTTATCTATGAATTTAAATTGATATGTCAATCCATTTTAATATGAGCTGTAAATATTTGATTTTTGGATAAATCTTTAGAATTTCTAAAGAATTGATTACTATTTCTTTAAACTTAAAAATATTTACAAATTTTCTTTGTGTTGATTATATTTTATCTTATAAAAGTTTAATCATTAGTGAGCTCTTCTTAAAGAATATAATAAACACCCTAAATATTAATCATATTTGATTATTGCATAATTTTCATTATTTTTAAAATATTTATTTATTTGATAATTTTTACCCAAAAATGTAATTTACTTTTTCAATTTTAATAAGTTTTTTATTTAAAGTATATAAATCTTATAAGATTAATGTTTTTAATAGCATAAATCATAATCTCAAGAATAATTGGGTTTTTGTATAAAAATTATCTATTGAATTAATGTTATAAATTATTAGAATAAGAAATGGTTCCTAATTAATCAATTAGGCTGCTTAGAATTTATAATTTCCAACACAGTAATGGAATCAAAATTTAAAAAAATTATTCGAAATTATATTCTAATAACTAATATATTCACATTTACCCACTAATTAACAAATAAAACGTCTAATATTTTTATGGTTTAACAAAAGCCAATATGTCTGTGGCATTATATATACAACACTGAGATTATTTTTCTTTACTCTTATAATAATGATTTAATATAAAATTATTATTTTTTTAAAAATACTATAGACTTTATTATACAACTTAGTTCTTTTACCTCCTGAAAAATATTAATTATTTCAAAATTCGAATAATTCATTATTTTTCATAGACCATATTGTATTTATCTAATGAAATATATATTTTTCTATATTTTTATAGAAAATTTACCAATTATAATAAAGAAACTGATATATTACGATTAATCGCTACTATATAATCATGATGAAGTTTGCAATATACGATTTTAAGTAAATTTTCAAACAATGTGTAATTTTATATAACACTAGTTTTAAATTAAATAAAAAAATTTTTATCGGTTTTTATTGCTTGCTAACATTTTTTAAATATCTTTAAAAGGATTGTACCCTACATAAAATAAATTACTTTATGCTACATTAACTCCTTATACTATTTATAGACCCATTGTATCATTGGTCAAATTTCTAAATTTAAAAGACTAAATTATAATTATTCATTAAGTAAATTAAATAAAGAATATTCTTTTAAAATCATTAATTCTACACAATTCACATTATTCCATTATAATGAAAATAAATTCATTTCTTTGAAAAGATTTAAGCAGTTTTACATGAAGAGGAGCAAGTATCAAGAAAATGTGATTAAATATCATCACAGTTCTCTAGAAAGATATTTCTAATAACTTCCAAGTCAATTAATAATAAAAAAATAACTAATTAATTTAAATATTCAATCAGCAACTCAATTAGTAACACTTTATATATTATATTAAATATGATGACATGATGGTATTTCACTTTGCATTAAAGTGAAGGTAGTCGATCTATAGATTTTTCTGGTTTGAAATAAATTTATTCTTAGAAGACAATCTTGCTCTATCAACCGAGAGAATTTTTAATCATTCTCACATAGTTTAAAAAATAAGATTGATATATTGTGATTGTTAAAAACAATTAGTTCATAAAAAGTGAAGAAGAAATTAAGAAAGTATGTGATATAATTAGGCATAAATCCTGTTAATGTATTATTGAATGCTATTAAAAGAGATATTAACATTCCTGTAAGTAAATACCATTAAACTGATCATTGTATTAAAAAAATGATTTTCATTTAAAACTTGCCTACAAAAGGTAAAAAAAAGAAAAATGGGATTTGACGAGCAACCCTATAAAATATTCTTTAAAAAATCTCATTTTAAATCGTTACGTATAGAATGAGTTTGATAATTATATCTTGATTCAGGAGGAGACTAGGTGATAGCAGAAATGGGTTTTTCGGAGTTTTCTACTTTATGACTACCACGTCACGGAATTGCCCTGTCAACTCACTCGGCTACGTCTGATTTACGATTTAGATTGATGATTTGATTTTATTATAACTAGTGAATGATAAATTTATTTGATCTTAATCATTAAACACAGTTTGATAATGAATGTTAATTTCTAATGAAAACTAAGAAAATGTTACAAAAACTTAACTTAGCTAGATGGTGTTACTAAATGGGATTTTAATTAGCATTAGGTTAGATTAATAAAAATATTTATCAGAATTATGATTTTAATAAAATCATATGTTAAAATAAACCAATATTTCTCTATAAACTCCTATTCATAAATAAATGTTCATTTAATCTCCCTATTCATCTCTCTCATTAAAATTAATATTGTTAAATATCTAGATATAGTGAAATAAAGTTGTATATAGTAAAAAATAGTAAAAATAAATGAAAGAACTTTTAATAAGAAAAATAATTATAGACGGTATTTATTAACAAACAGATCAATTTCCTATAGTTATTAATGTATTTATAAATATTGTTAAAATACACAAATAAAAGTGAATTATAAAACTTTAAAAAATTCAAAACTGTCATAAATTATATATATATAAATAAATCAAATTCTATTATTTAGAGAGAAAAATGAATTTAATTAGTGTTTTTGTACACACTCTGATTCATAAATAATTCATGATTTTTAAGTATGAATATAATAATTACATTTTTTTTTAAATTTCCCAAATTCATTTTAGTTTAGTTGAGGTGCTAATTATGTTTTTCCATGAAGATTTATGTCTAATTTATTAACATTTTCTTGAATGAGCCTGTTTAGATAACCTTTAGCAAAATCACAATTTTATATTCTAAAATATAGAATTTTAGAATGTATTAGATTTATTATTGGCTTTGTAAATTTAAAAGATCAAATGATAAGTATTTGACTTTATTATTTTTGAAATATATGAACTTAATATAAAGTTTTTAATAAGAATGATCTACAATACTGAGAGGAGTTTTTGTCATAGCACAATGTAATTCCATTTTAATTAATATTTGAGGTTTTTTAAATATATCACGTTAATTTATTACTTAAACTAAATTTTTATTTTTAAAGATTTACGATAGATAATGAAAAATTATACAACCATTTAACGTGATAAAAGTATATTTTTCTAATTTAACGATACGTTAAATTTATTAAAAAATTAAGGAAATTAAAAGGCGGTTAGGAATGAGTGAGATTAAACAGCCAAGTAGGAAGCTACCAGTATATGCCGATGAAAAGAATGAAAACAAAAAGAGAAGCAGAAATCGCTGAGAGATTACTTTATATATTCAAAGAAGAGCCAACAAAAACAGACCTAAATATTCACAAAGAACTAAGTTAGCTATAACAGCATAAGAAACTTAGAGAAATTTAGTGTACCATTAAATAATGGCCGTCACCTCTAATTCTACTAACCAGTGAGAGAAGTTGAGGTCTGGGTTAAAAGGAATGAAAGATTTACAAAAAATTAGAGGAGTATGTTAAGGATATAGACAATCAGAAACAAAAGACAAATCCCCTCCAAAACTTTTGAACTAAGTATCTGCATCTAGAATGTAAGGGGACTTAATTCTAAGATGAAATAGGATCAGATGATGAGAGAAATTGAATTAAAAAGACCAGACTTTATTGGACTTGTCGAAACTAGACTGCAAAGTATAAAGGGCTCAACAATAAAAACATGAAGCAAACTCAATTAGCCAGTAATGGCGGCTTACTAGCACTAAATGGTGGCAGATTTCAAATGAAAACGATCAAAATATTGAGATAATTTTTGATTTGGAATATTCTAAATATATAGGGATTCCTAATGCACATATTTACAGTGTATGTACCTCCTTAGTGGAATGAGGAATTAAAGGAACTTTAGAACAAACTAATGTATATGATAAAATCTTTAAAACTAAAATGCAAAACTAAAGAATTATAGTGATGGGAATTTTAACTATCACATTAAGGAGCTAAGCAAATGACTAGAAAAAGAAGGGTCAAAAGAGTCGATTCCATAAGGAGTGGAAACTCACACAAAAGGAAATCAACTAGACTAAATTTTCCTTTTCTTAAATATGGAAACAATTTGTTGGGAAGCAAACTAACTAAGATTAACAGACCATAAGCTAATTTAAGTTAGACTGAGAAAAAAATATCAAGAGAGAGACTTAAAGCTATCAGATAAAGAAAAGGATTATAGAATATCAGATATTAGGAAATAATGCTGGAAAACATTCATCGAAGAGGGAAAGAGATTAACAGAAAAAGATTTGGGCAATCATATTATAAAATGTTTTGAAAAAAAACTAGAGAGACATAGCAAGACTAAACACTGGTATAGCCAACCCCAGATTGGGCAATTAAGAACAACAAGATTGGAATTAACAACCAATTCGAGGAAAGGAAAGCAAAATGGAGTGACGCAATCCGAGACATGGAATAAAGCTTGGAAATAAATGATTTAAAAAATATTTTTCAACTTGGTAACGAGACTAAAGAGTAGAAAACAAACGGAACCTATCAAAGGCCTTCTAATAAATGGAGAAAGAATAAATCTAGGGAAGGAGGTAAAAGGAGAAATCATAAAATTTTACAACCAAGTTATTCCTAGACGAAAGATAGAAGAACGAGGAGAACCCCTAAGTAAGAGATCAGTTAATAACACACTAAGAAGACCTTGAATAGTGTTGCAACATAAACGACGTGGAAAGAAGCATCAAAGAATGTAATTTTAACAAAGCTATAGGTCCGGACGGGTTTGATATAAAGATTCTAGTAAAGTCAGAAACTATTCGAAAACAAGTGTGCGAAAAAATAGTAAACTGGTTGAAGTCGGGACAAATCCCAGAATATTTTAAAGAAGGTAGGTAAATCCTCCTCAACATGAATGTGGGGGAACATTACCACAAGACCTATAGTAATCAACTCCCACTTTAACTAGATAATTGAAAAAATGATTGTAAACAAGTTGCAAGAAAAAGGAAGTAAGTTACTAATAACGGGTAACTACCAGAGTGGTTTTAAAGAAAACAAGAGCATTCATTTGAACTTGATAAAATTGCTAGAGCATATAAAGATATCGAGAAGACAGAGCAAGTAACGAGAAGTTTACTTACTGGTGGATCTCTGAAGAACAGAGCGAGAACAGAGGAAGATAGAACTACCATTATGCTAATAAAGGAGCTTTACACTAACAACATAATAAAATTCGGAAATGACTATTTAAAAACACAGAATGGGCTAACATAAGGAAGTAGAATATCTCCTATGCTGTTTAATATTAATCTCCATGATGCCATCCATTCTCATAATGAACTCTACTCTCTCATCAGACAAGGAAAACTAATAGCATTTGCAGATGACATATAAATCAACATCAATGACCAACAAAAGATTAAGAGGGTAATCCAATGTTTTAAAGACATAGAGCTAAATCATAATTTGAAACTTAATACAAAAAAGACAGTATTCCTGAGTGACTCAAAACAATTTGGAGATGTGAAGGGGATAAAGAAGGTGATAGAAGCAAAATATTTAGGCATAAATATTAAACTCAATTCTTAAGAAATGCTAAAAAAATACATGGAGTGAATTGAAAAAACAAACTGAGTTTTACTAGAAACTTACCAAATCCAATAACCCAAAAATTAGGGATAAAATCATGGTAGCACAAATAAGGTCTCTGGTAATCTACAAATACTTTCCACTCATAGCAGCTAAATATCTGAAGATAGAAGAGATCGATAAAATGGAAACTTAATCGAAAAGGATTGCTATTAAAACCCTGAGAGACATTCCAAATAAGATCTTCAGAAACGTGACCTAACTGAAAGACAGCAGCAGCACAGCTGTTATAATAACAGAACTGGTCCGGAAGAACATAAAGAAGATAAGACACGACTTAGAGGAATTCTGGTAAAATAATAAAGGGAAAGTCAAGTGTCGATCAACAAAAGCAAACTACAAAAAAAATTAAAAAAAAAGATATTCATCACAAAGAAAGTGATGGATAAAGTGATGGCTATTACTCAAAGAAGACCCTGGTGAACTACGGAATGAGCCACTACTGTAGTATTCACAAAAACATTTGTAAACTCCACTCACTTTAGAAACTGTAACTTAGTCAATTAAGTAGGTAACCTAACGAGATTCAATAAACTAATGGGGAAAACAGACTAATAGATATGGACAACAAAACCCAAATTGAAGTTCTAGCGAATATTATTTGGTTAGACTAAAAATTAGAGGTCTAAAATTCAAAAGCTACTTTTAAAAAGTCAAAAATATTTTCAGAAAAACATACGTAAAGAAACAAGAACTGAGCATTGATGGGAAACATCCTTTTCTAAAGTGAAGAAACCACAAATATTAAAAACAGAGGATAAAGATTAATCACGCAGTTTAAATAGAAATGAAATGATTAAATATTTACCTTAAGTTATTATCTATCTATCTTTGACGATAAGTTATTTTGTAATTTAATACAATTATTAGTGTTTCTGCAATCTTTTAGTTGAACCGTTATGTAGAATAATTAATTTTATGATTATTTAATTATTAATAATATAAAACAAAGTATGTTCTGTGAAAATTCTGAATTATTTTGATTTATATGATTTAAATTCTATATAATATTAAAACATTAATATTTTAAATTATTTCATTTTGTTCAGTTTTATTTTAATTAAAAAACTCCCGTGTTTAACTAGATATCAATATATTTAATATATTCAAGGTTGAGTTATATTGATCCTTTATATAAATAAAAATTATATAAATATTGGATTTCTTTAAATTTCTTAATAATTTAAAAATTATAATCAAATAATTTACATTAAATGTTTGCTTTATATATAGAAACTCAATTGAACAGAAGCTGAATAAAAAGATGAGGAATTCGGAAGGCAATATCTCTATAATAAATTGTTATTGTCCCAATCTTACTTGATTTAGTGAAATATATGTTTGAGATTTATTCAGAAAAAGCTTTTATAATGAAAAGCATTTAGTTATGAAGACTAGTAGTAAGAGATTTTATGAAAATGTTAAAATATGGAATGTAGGAGTCTGATATCATATATATGCTAGTTAAAAATAACTATAAGATTAAAAAGATGGTATATTGTTCCTAATTTTCTTTAAAAAAAGCAGATTCTCTTTAATATATTGAAAGTTACTCCGCTGAACTAAAAGAATAGTGCAAAAGGGATCTTAAAGGTAATTGGTAGCATTAATACGAGTCAAAATTTATGATAAGCTAATGCTATTATATTCTTGAAATTATTGTCACTGAGTAAATCAATTAATTGTTTTTTGTTATATGTTTATTCTATTATTTTAGATGTATTTCTGAAATAAATTATAATTTTTTATAACAAAACTGATCACTCGTAAACCATATTCCTAATTGTATAGCATTACTCTTAAAAGTAGACAACTAATTGAGTGAAATCGAAGTAAAAAAGTCTTTATCCAAAATATATATACATAATATATATTATAGATGCCTTAATCAGCATTCAAATAATTTAAAAATAAATATTTACAAATAAAAAATATATAATTGATATGGGGAATTTAAAAATAAATAAATATTTCAAAATATAATTAAACTACCACTTATAAGAGTGAGTTACAGTTATACTTAAAATTGTTTCAGCAATAAATATTACCAATCATGTTACTAAAATAGTCTCAATATTTTTTTGATACACTAGGCACCTTCTAAAATTTGTAAATTATAAGAAATTATTGATTATTATATATTTTAAATATATGCATAACAGTAATAGTATAATTCCTGATTAATATTTAACAACTAGTAACAAAACAAACATTTTTTATATTAACTACTCATTAGCTTTTGAGATCGTTCATGATTGAACTGACCACTATCTTTACTTTGACCCTTAGAAATTCTCTGTTGTTGATCTCCCTCCTTTAGTCATGTCATTCATGAAGTATTTATTGAAATATAGTTTTTTAATAGCTTATCTCTTCTATTAACTTGTCACTACATTTTCTTTGATCGACTAGAGGGCACATCTGGTCCAGAAGTTATTCTAATCGATTTTATTATTGCTTTCTTAATGGCATTTGATTTGTTGTGATTACTTCTAACGAAGTCTGCTAACTCAAACACTATTTTTTCATACTTTTTACCTTGCTTGGGTAACTTTTTCCCTCAAATAGGCTTTTTTAGTACTAGCGACTCGATCGTTTCTAAAGATATGCTGATCATTTATTTCATCCATTAGTACCACCTATGGGTTGAATTTATTTAGCACTAGGATACGACTAACCTTCTTAAATAACACAATACACAAAGATTTTTTTGAATTTTTATATAATAAAATTTATAATAATAATCTAATATGCAGAAAGTATAATAGAATTAAATCAATGGAGATAAGGAAGTTAAAAATTCAAATTCAAATTAAATATTGTATTTTTATTATTACTAATTATTTGGTAACTTTTTAATTATTAACAAGAGTACTTATTTTATAGATATATATTTATATACAGGGCCTTAATAAAAAAACTAAAAGCTACCAAATTTAATGTGATCCTTTATAATATTATTGGAATGAATTAAAGTTTAGGCTACCAATGCACTGTGATAAGTGCTACACCTTTATCTCGCGTCGCCTCAAGTGTCGCCACTACACAGCCATTACTAGCAGCAGGGTCCCAACAAGCAGCAGTGAATGGCAAGAGTAGGTTGGATCATAGACACAGTGGCTTTTTAGTGTAACATCATCACAATGCTGCCAAAGAGCATCAGTGGCTTTGTAGGGCCTAATGATAAGGCGATCATTTCTTGCAACACCATCAGCGCTTGCAACTCTTTCGGCAGTTGAGAGGTTCGTGTTAGCCTAATTCAGGCAGTGCCCCGAGCGTTGATAGTCTAAGCAGGATGATTTATCAGTAGAGTTTGAGCAGAGACTGCCAGATAAAAAAGCATGGAGATGTGAAGTAATCATGATAGAATGCAGAGATCTTGAAAGCCCCAAAGCCTTGTTCACTTCGACTCTCTTGACGTTAGAGCATGATTCAATAGGTGCGAAGTAGTCATTTAAGAGCACACAGGCACCAGAGTAGATGGGAACCCCATTAATTGATATTACAAATGGCATAAAGTTTGCGCGATAAAGCTTCAGGAATCCCTAATCTCTCAAATGGAAAGTGGCAAATCATCGCCGAATGTCTAACCACACTAATAGGAATCCCCAAGGCATCAACTATGCAAGCATGGAGAAAGAGAACTTGTCACTAGAAGGAAAGGGCGAGCGGCATAGAGTATTTCTTAAGCTTTGCTGCTAGAATAGAGTAAAATCTAAGACAAAGATCAGGAAATGTGCGAATGGCGCCTGGCAAATTGGCATAGGATGGGCTAGGAAATAAATATCTTCAATTATATCGCCCCATGGGATAGTTGTCTGAGTCGGAGACTCCATCTCCCTAAGTCTTTGCAAGGAGAATCGCGTGGTACCACTGGCAGTCCCCCATTCGAAGGTTCGCCCCTTACTTTGTTTGCAAAACCGAAAGTTTAAAAATGCCAGATTTCCCTATCTATGTATTTTGATCTTTTTCTGAAGATCACCTTAAACTATTGCTTTAGGAAATAGAACAGATAGACGCCGGGAAACTGATGCTGTGCTATACTTTACCACTGAGAAAGCAGTGGAATCCCTATAGGCTCATCTTAAAGAATCATTTTTTGAAAAGCTACATATATGTCAACATTCTGAAAAAAGTGTCAACATTCTGACATCGAAATGCTTAAGTGTAAAATATGGTATGTGTTGAAGAGCCACGATCAAGAGCGAAGACCCCAAACTAAACGTTCCATGCTAACAAAAGGAAGGAAAGAATTGCCATGAATCTCACGAGGGCTTGAAGTCTAGCAGGGTAAGCTAGTCACAATGGTAGGAATTTCAGTGTATCTCTTTCGCTGATAGTCTCTATTCTTTCACTCTTAAGCATCATGCAATACCTGTTGAATTAGGTAGTTTAGTTATCTAATCTAGTAATGATGCTCTAGTATAAATATATTATCTCTCCTATTTGTATTTGCCAATTGGGTTTTGTTTCTGTATTTATTTTTCATTTCTCCCTTATTTTAAATTCTTTTATAGAAATCATTAATCATGTTAACACATATAATCATTAAAAGAAGCATGATTCTAAATACTGTCAAGATCAATCGTTAATTAGAGAATAAATAATGAAAATGATTAATTTTGTATTAATTCATATACTAATCTACTATTCTTATTTTTTATTGCTTGATAAATAATTCATAATTACAGTTAAGATATATTAAACTCCAAATGAATTGTAATAAATTAAGTAAAATTTATAAAAATTATAATCAATAATTTCTGCACAAGCTTATTAACAAATCCTGAATATATGAATTTTTTAAATAGCTAACTATTAAAATTTATTTAAACCCCATGTGTAAACTTGAGAGAATCGTGGAAATGAAAAATAAATGAATAATTAATCAAAAGCTAGCGTTTACTATGATTTAATTGCTTAGTTTAAAACTGTGATTTGGTACAATTTATGCGAGTCAAGGAGTATTCAATTCTCATGATCATACTCTTTAGGAATTTGGCACTGCTCATGTTGCTCTTCCTCTTAATCACTCATGCTCTCATCTTCTTACTGGTGACCTGCCATCTTCTGAGATTTTCCATTCTCACTATCATTCTGAAAATTTTGTGAACTGCTATCTGAGGCCTCGTTATCACTTGAATTGGTCCCTTCATTCATATCCCGAACTAAGCACGAACCAACTTAGATGTTTCAGTATGGGTGGTCTTAGAGCTCTGGCATCTTCTCACTGACAAAAGCCTCGACTCTAGTTAAGTCATTTGCATACACTAACTTCGAGTGCTCCACCCACAAGCCTTTCCTCGGCGGTCGTTTTCATTCATAACCTTGGCATGAATAGCCTTCATGATGACCTTCACTTCGAGGATGACTCGCACTCTGTATGCCTCTCCCTTGCTCAGTGGTGCTTGCTACTGAATCTGTTGTATCACCCCTGTTTTGATCTGAACTTAACTCAATATTTCAAAGTTTTTCTAATTATTAATTTATATTATAATTTTAATATGTGTTCTTAGATTTTAATTATTGGGACTTAGGCTTTAATTGGCCTATTAAAAATTTTAATATTAAAAGTTTGCCTAACTTACCAAATCAGTGTTGCAGATGAATTTAGGGTAAAATGACAATGAGGACCTGTAAAGATAGTTATTCGAGAGCCCTTGAAAAAACGCATCTTCCTCTAATCTACGTAACAAACAAGTATTTCCCAGGCTGAGATAAAAGACGAATACAAATGTAATGAGATTGGGACATTTAATGGAGAATGGATGATTCTTGAGTTCAAAGAGGGGGTAGCCATAACCTTTTTCAATTACAGTATCAGATATCCTACAGGCACAGGTGCCTCAAAGTATCGACTAAAGAGCATGCGAACAAGCGATGAGCCACCTCATGTCCAAGTGTGAGAGCTGCACAGCTAGGGCCTGAGTAATTCGCCACAGCTGCTTCCTATAGTTAGTTAAAGAAGGAATGCTTACTTCGTGGAGACTGGTAGGAGCATGGAGATTAGGTCGCGGCATTTGATGAACCTCAATGCATTTTCCAATGGAACCAAGTCGTACTGGTAGGGGCCCAGGAACAGGATGGAGACGTTAAACTTCTACAGGAAGCTATTGGTGTAGCTGCAGTGGTGGTAAGACACATTGTCCATCAACAACAGGGAGTTCGCCAGTTGTTTGACAATCGGTTACCAGTCTCATGATAAAGATAACTATCCTAGTCTCGTTTTTTGAGTGCTTTCGATTTCTTCTGCATAAAAAGAGGCTTATCAAGACTGATTCTTTTATAACTATAACCTTTCCTCTAAATCCTCAGGTTGACAGGACTTGTTACTATGCTGTAAAGATGGTAAACCTGCAATCATAGCCTTGACTATAATGCACTTGATATTATTCAATATTGTCATTAGATCCCACCTTTACTGGATTGAATGGAGTATACACGCAGTTTGAAATGAGCGCATGAATTTACACTTTACCACTTGAAATGTGACTAACAGGTCTTGAGGCAATTGTTTCAGTTAAGTCATTGTGGTCTCCATTGGAGAGTCTTAAAGCAAGAATGGGAAAGTGACAATAAATTGGGTCACTTGTCAATAGAGAAGCAGTATTTGAGTGATAACCATTTTTGTAGAAAGTAGTAAAATTATCCAAAATAGCTGAGAGATCATCATTCAGTCATAATATTTCATAAATCGTGAATAGCTAAATTATTTAAATACAGAGAAATATAAATAATTGTAGATGATTAATTTTTCTATAATTATTTATTTCAACTCTGTTTGATTTATTTTATTTATTTATTTATTAATATACTTTTGGACCAAGTAGAAATAGTCATTTATTTTAGATATTTGGTCCCATTATCTATATTAATATATTTAATTAAAAACAGTAAATAATTTAATTTAGATTGTATTAAATAAATCAAATTAGATTTCTACATTTATTAAATGTGATTTATTCATATTAGAAAAAATGAATAATTTATGAATAATATTCTATTATATGTAACAAAATTTTAAAACTTGTAAATTTTTATGTCTAAAATTGTGATTAATAAAAGATGTGAAAAAATATGAATAAATCACATTTAATAAATGTAGAAATCTAATTTGATTTATTTAATACAATCTAAATTAAATTATTTACTGTTTTTAATTAAATATATTAATATAAATAGTGGGACCAAGTAGTAAAAATAAATGACTATTTCTACTTGGTACCAAAGTATAAAAATAAATAAATAAAATAAATCAAACAGATTTGAAATAAATAAATATCAAAAATTTAATCATCTAATATTATTTATATTTCTCTGTATTTAAATTATTTAGCTATTCACGATTTATGAAATATTATGACTGATTGGCTGATACTTCGTTCTGGTAAAGGCCAACGAGTTTAGTGTAAATATAAAGATCAGTGATTTTTTGTGGAACTGCTGAAAGAACATCAATATCACTTGATTTTTAAGCGAAACTTCCATCTACTAATCTTCCCATTAACTACACCAAGCACTTTTGGAAAGCATTATTATTATCTGAGATGCTATATTTTATGCAATCAGTAACATGTTTGGGATCTTTAGTACAAGCGAGGTGAAAGTTATTGTACTTTGGGAAGTTGCCATCTCAGTCAACCTTTTGATCAATAAAATTGAGAGCCAATCTCTTCTTGCTATCTTATTTTATACGAAGTGGAAAGAAGTGAATATCAAGTTGAATATGGTGTTAATATTATGAGGGAAATTCTAGATTCTTTTTAAGCAAATATAAAGGAAATCTTTAATCTTTTTGAGCTTATCCTTAAGGTTTTTGGCGTCTTCATCACTGAAGCCAAGTCTCTTCATGTAGATTAGATAGTAAACAGACAAGGTTTGATCAATCAAAGTGATGGTAAGTCTGATTTTAGCTCTTTATACTGGTTCTGAGGGAATTATTGAGTATCCATATTCTGGGTATGCTTCTTCTGCGAAATCCATTAGCACTTTAGGCTCATGAAGGATGGAACCATCTGGGAATTCAAGGAATGGGACAAAGCCTCAATTGATTGCAACGTGCCATGGAGCTTTGACTTAGAGATCGCATCTCGCATTTTGATATTTAATACCTCTTGCGCCTAATGCCAATCTTGCCTTCTCTTCAAATGAACAAAAGCTATGTCCGTAGAATCTTTGGATAGTTGGGTTTGTGGCTTGCTTAACTTAATCACTGATGACATAGATTTAAGTGATATCAGTTGTGTTTTTCTGTTTGACCATTGAAGTCATTTTGTTTATATTTTATAATTAATTATATATTATTAATTTCTAATAATTATTGATGCAAATCTCTTGTAGAAGACTTATATTTAAATGAGTTATTATTTTATCTTTAATTATTTTCAAAAGCATTTCACGATTCGTACAAAAGATTTTACTCTTGAGATTTTATTAACAAATTTTAAGGAGATTTATATTTTAATTAACTTCTCTTAATATTAAAACAATATCTTAAATATAATAAAATATATTAAAGTAAAACTAAAATCTAGCTGATAAATTATTCAATGATGGTTATATAAAAAACATTTCTCTATAAAAGTATTAAAAATTTGCTACTATTTTTCCCCCATTTTTATATTACTAAGAATTTCTAGGCATTTATATTAAATAATTTTAAACTATTAAAAACTAATATACTCTTTAATTATCTATTTAACATATTGTTATTTGTTTTTCCTTCTTTAATTATCATTATTCCAAAAAGAATTGAAAATTATCATTATGAAAGTTTTTCCCGTTTCTGCACTTTCATAAAGTATACTGCATATTTTAGCATATTCTTTCGCTAAAATCACTTAGTGCAAAGATAGAATCAAGAACTTTCCCATATATCTATTTCTCGAACTGCTACAATTCAATAGGTCTTAGTAAATTGTAGGCTGGCTGACTTCAAATAGCAAGTGACAACAGTGATTCTATTATCACTCAAATCTAAAGTATTTCTCATAAATCATGAATAATTTATTAAGACTGTCCAATTGACGCTTCACATATTCTGAAAGATCTAGGATTTCCCATGTTTTTTTCAGATTTATAAATTTTACAAGCATTTCTTGATTTTTTTTAGTTGATTGTAGTGTGGATGAGGATCTTTTATTCAGAGAAATCATTCTTACCTATAGATCAGAAAAGTTTTAATATTCCATGCAATTAGAATCTGGGAAGATGTTGCTGTAAATTACTAATATGTTATTTTCTAATATAAATTTGACTTTTAGCCCTAGATTATTTTATTTAAAATCATTGATTGTAGCCTAATTGATATATCTTTTCCTTCATGTGTAGATAGCACTTAATTTAAGAATAATTTTTATGTCTCAGTATTTTAGTAACACAAACATGATGAATTATCATGTTTATTGGTTTAAGATTTTGAAGAATTGTATCAGAGTTTTCAATGGCGAATAGTGTTCCCTGATTCCTATAAATTAATTTCCTATTATTCATGATTTATAAAAATTATCATGATTACAATTTGTAAAACAAAGGAAATTCATTCTCCATTAGTTTAGGTGTTTATTTTAAAATTTAATATTTCGAAATCATCTTTAGTTACTTCTTATAAAATTGACAGGCACCCTATATCTCAAAATATAAATTAAGTTTGATATCAATTTTATATTTGAATATCTTTAATTAATTAATTCAATTAGTTTTAAATCAAGTCGATTTGAGCATTTTTAAATTAAGTGTAATTTAACAAAAATATCTGAGAAGCATACCATTTATTAATTTAAATAATTATATTTTTAATGATCTTCTAATGCTTTTGTTTTGGATCATTTGTTATACTTAAGTATATTTGATCAGCTCTAATTACCCATTTATATTTTATTCATAGGAAAAATAAATTTAAATAAAGATTCTAAATGTTTATTTTATTTGCTTTTTATATTAATTTTGTAAAAATAAAAACAAAATCAGACTAAAATTTTATAAATTTGTCAATTATCTACTAGTATATTAGTGCTCTAATAATCAATATAGTGAATTTTTACTTGTTTTATATACTTAATGTTAAGGATATCTTAAGTTGCTTCTTCCCTAAATTTCTATTAAAAAACTAGAATTAGAGATAGTAAGAAGAAAATTGATTGATTTGCTTTTTATTTAATGAGGCAATATAGAGTGTGAATACTACATAGTAATTTTGAAGTTTTAAGGAGATTTTTTGGATTTGGAAACATCATTTGTTCTATAAAATTGCCTAAGCCCTGTAGAGAGATGCCATTTACTGAAATCATTAGAATAATAAGATTATTCAAACCTATGGCAATACGGCTTAAGAAGTTTCTTTGATAGTGTATGATAACATAAACTTGAGATGATTTAGTTTACTAAATGTATAGGAGAATTTTGAAGGGATGACGTTTATATTCTTAACCCCAAAACTATTTAAGTAGTTAAATTGAAATTTTTATTGGTAAAATTAGACTATTAAGGCATACCTTTTTAGGATATTAATAGGGCTTATGTTGGGGTTATAGTTAAAATATTAATAATTTAAATGAGTACAAGAAGCGAGTTTTATAAATATTTCACACAAACATAAGTTTAGAGTCATGCAGTAGTCCTTTGATCTTTATCTTTTTAAGCTTTTATTTTATAGTCTCAATTGTTACTTACTTTTCCTTGCTTGACTTTATGATAGTTAATTAAGCAAGCTCAATTATTTTTCTCCATTTATTTTGCTCTTACTTAAATACTATTAAATGCTTTACCTAGCATCTCTCTCACACTTGCAGCTAAAGTAATCGTTTCTTGCTTTATTGTTATCAATTTTTATTAATTACTGCTATTACTAGAGTCTCCGTCTTTCCGATTTTCTCTCTAAGAAATAACTTGTAGTACCGTATGCATTTTCAAATGCAGAGACTTGCACTCTTTGATGTCTTTTGAAATAAATAATATAAATTTTAAGAGTTTGAAAGTAGAAGAATGTTTAATCATGTGGATTAACTACCTTAAAGATCTTAATTGATTGTTCAACGGCTATAGCCTATAAAATATTTGCATCAATCATGCATCTTGATACTTTAATTGAGATGAATCGTCATAAGTAAGCTGGCTTAGAACACGTGTCTGTAAATCATTATGGTGTTGAGCTGGATGTAGATCATTTACTAGAGGGCCATTACTTTGGATATTTGGAGCGTTTTATGAAGTGAGTAATAAGTGTTAGTAGTCTTACTTATTGTTGATGTCGTTAACATGACATCTTCTTGCACTTTTTGCTCGGCATCATCAAAGCGAATGTCAGGCTCCTTGATAATTGGTGGTGCTCCACGGTTTGCTGGATGTGTTCATGATAATAGTTGATAGTGTATGTATTGAAGAGATTTGACTTCACGCTAATTATTTTCATCATACAATGTTTTTAAAGGCAGATATTCTCAAACATGCAAGTCAGCCTGGCGACCAGCCCTTGTCAGCTCATTGTTTGCTATTCTACAGGCAATCTCAATCCTTGGTACCAACATGAAGAGCGACAACGGCACAGACAGCGATGTCAGGTATATCGAGGGATGTATTGGTAGTTTTCTTGCATGGCGTGTATCTAAAACAGCAACTAGGAATAAATTATAACTCTGATTAATATACTAAATTGCTTTAATTTTCACCTATTTTAACTTAGTAGCTTGTTGATAATAAAATAAAAACCTATATATATATATATATATCCATACCTTTTTGAAAAAAACATCGTATGCAATTTCTGTGAGATATATTATATACATCAAGTCTACTTTTTAGATATATATCGAGCTAGTTATGTAAATGAAAATCCCGTTTAACACACTGTGATAAATGTGAGATGTAAATCTTCATTTTAAGAAACAAAGTTAAAGATGCCAATCAGTTGAAATATTCTGAGGGGAGCACGATTCAGAAGTATGGTGCCTTTGCAAGTTTCCTTATTTTCTCCTGATTTAAATTGCTGACTAACGTGATACCAGAAAATCCTGTCTATACTTGAGAAGAAAATGGCATGCTCTCATTATAAGGACAAAGAAGCATATTTGAAGACTTTCGGTTATCGGTCAGCTCATTGTAATGCCCTACTTTCTCTCAAGTAGCAGACATTTAGGTCCTTAACTATCTGAAATGATCCTTAAGCCCCAGAATTAATTCCATAAAGCTTAAAATAAAAATATAACTATCTCATCAGATTAAATTTAGCAATCCATCTTCTAGATATCAATTAAATTTATTATTTACACAAATAAAATAAGTCAAGTACAAAATGAATATTTTAATAATACATTTATTATTATACTAAGTAGTTATTTAAACAATAACCATTTTTTCAACTAACTTAAAGTTAAGAAAAATTATTATTTGTTCCGACCGAGACCCGTACCCCGTACCCCTCTTCTAAAAAATACCCCCTTCACACCCGTACCCCCCCGTACCCACCCCATAAAATCCCCCATTTCATATGAATTTTTTTATCCGCGCAGTCTTAATCGATTTCCTTCATGACATCTCGTCATCATATATAGATAATTTTTTATATGAAATATCATAAATTTTTGAAATTTTTTTCTTTGCTTAATAACCCATAATAGCATATTAATTTCATTTTTTTTTTAATTTTTCAACTCTCGCCATTATTTTTTGAGTACATACTCTCATAGGAAATTATTTATTTTATGAGTAACACATTAATAATCATAATTATATATTAAAATGATAATTATTTATATAGTACTACATATAATTCTTAACAACTTTGGGGTATGGACCCCTACGATGGGCCGCTAAATGTTTTTTCTATATTTTTTTAAATGTTCTAAAAATCATTAAAACATCAAAGTAACATGTCATAAGTCATTCAAAAGCTCCCTTACGACTTTTAAAAGCAGTCTATAACAACAAAAATTATAATATCAATAAAATCATAAAATACATAGAATTTTGAATTAATATTACTAATTTTATTTAGTATGTTATGATTATTATATTTATTTTTTTCACAAATTTATATTCTAATATCATGATTAGTTGTTATAATTGCTTCAAAACATTAATTTTATATGTAATCTTATAGATCAGTAAGCTAAATGATTGTTTTTGAAGCAATTATAACAACTAATCATGATATTAGAATATAGATTTGTGAAAAAAATAAATATAATAATCATAACATACTAAATAAAATTAGTAATATTAATTCAAAATTCTATGTATTTTATGATTTTATTGATATTATAATTTTTGTTGTTATAGACTGCTTTTAAAAGTCGTAAGGGAGCTTTTGAATGACTTATGACATGTTACTTTGATGTTTTAATGATTTTTAGAACATTTAAAAAAATATAGAAAAAACATTTAGCGGCCCATCGTAGGGGTCCATTACCCAAAGTTGTTAAGAATTATATCTAGTACTTTATAAATAATTATCATTTTAATATATAATTATGATTATTATATGTGTTACTCATAAAATAAATAATTTCCTATGAGAGTATGTACTCAGAAAATAATGGCGAGCGTTGAAAAATTAAAAAAAATGAAATTAATATGCTATTATGGGTTAATAAGCAAAGAATAAATTTTCAAAAATTTATGATATTTCATATAAAAAATTATCTATATATGATGACGAGATGTCATGAAGGAAATCGATTCAGACTGCGCGGATAAAAAATTTCATATGAAATGGGGGATTTTATGGGGGTGTAGGGGGTACGGGGATGGGGTACGGGGGGTACGGGTGTGAAGGGGGTATTTTTTAGAAGAGGGATACGGGGGGGGTACGGGTATCGGTCGGAACAATTATTTATATTTTTATAAGTTATTATAAGATTTTAAATTTATTAGATCTTTTAAATTACTATAATAATATATTTTAGCATTTATTCTGAGTTTATTATTAAAGTTTGAATGAAGTTACATTATTTTAAGGATTCAGAAAATCAAAAAAATCAACAATTATTAAATTTTTTAGATTTTTATTTGAATCATTATTCTATATTTAGAATTCTTTAATTAATCATTTAACATTTTTATATCCACAAACTGGTAATAATGGGTACTAAGAAAAATAGTCATAAAACGTAATATAAAATTATAAATCTATATAGAATTTTTGTTATTAAATAAGATAAGTAAAAATAAATTTATATTAATTTAAAAGGAATGATCGAATTTCTTAAATGTTAATAAAAATGTTCATGTTAATTTTTGAGAATTGTGACATTTAAATTATATACTATAGTTTTATGATTTTGATAATTTCTAAAACTAGTAATATGAATTATTGATTAAATATAAGATTTATATGCGTTACCTACTTTTTAAACTAGTTAGCGGACTCTAAAAATTATTTTAATATTATAATATATAAACTGGCATAAGTTTAAATCAGAAAATGAGAGATGGAATACTTCACTTTCGTTTCTGCTCTTAGAATCTTGAACATTTTCAACACTTTATCCATTGCATGCACCATGCAACTAAATAAGTTAGAGTTTAGTTAAACATTGTAATTGATAAAATGACTTACTGCTTATTTTGTAGTAGATTCTTTTTCTATTAATTTCTTTAAGTCGATTTGATTGTATTTGATAATCAAGGTATACTATAACCTTACTTCTAAACATTAAATAACATCTCTACTAATTATCAGCTACAAAGGGAGCAGACTAGGTAAAAAGTTCATGACTTTTAGTAGCATGTAGGGATACGCTATGTACTTAAAGGGATAAGATAATATGGATAGATAATAAAATGGTATAAAAGGAGGGTCAATATTTTAAGGATTAAGGATAGACATTTCCTAAGATCAATATTGCAAACGAAATGAGTGGAAAACGCTAGATTCGTGGTTAACCCAGTTATCATGATCTTCTCTGTCTCTATGAGCATAACCAAGTTTGTGAAGCTCTTTAATAATTGAATGCACAATCTAGCCAATTTATCTTTGGTATCTGTTATCACATAGAAATCCTCTATATTAATTTCGATGAGGGAAACTCTAAATGCAACATGATCTTTTTCTAAGAGGTAGAACATCTAACTATATAATTTGCTTGCACTCTAAAATTTTCCTGTTTAATAGTATAGTAATCTTTAGGAAATTCCTTTTCAACTTATCAACAACGATAAGTAATTGAAAGGATATATATAATAATCATTCTAGTTATTAGTGATGACTCTCTATCTCTTCTTTATAACAATTCTTAACAAGATATAATTATCTCAAAAACAGAAAGCCCTTTACTACTTTCTACATTTTACATTTTGACTTACATGAGAATCTTAACTCTAACACTCAAAGTGGTTTCTCGATATAAATTTCTATAGGAATCTTCTTCTAATTAGTTCTTTAATAAACCCCAAAACTTTAATTGTGCTTTTTTTGAAGTGGACTTTGAGTTTCTTGTATTTAAATATAGTTTTTTACAGAATTCACAGGTAAATTGCCATCCTTCTTTAGATTTCTGAAACATAGCTACGCATGTAATTGTAAACATCTCTCATATGTCTCTTTTAAGTTTTTGTTGAGAAACACATATTAGGGTAGTGGTCTCCACAGAGGGGCAAGAATTATTTTTAGAAATAATATTTTTTCATATTTTAAAATTAACCAAACATCAAAAATATTTTTTTATTGGGTCATACAGACCAGAAACTATAACTTCTGAGTACCATATGTGTCAAAATCATTATATATTTCTGCACATATTTATTAAAACAAAGAATAAAATATGATAAATCAATCAGAAGAATATTTAATTTTATTTGACTTTTATCTAAATTAGTTGTTTTACAATTTTAATATGTTTTAAATTACAGGTAGTTTAAATTTAAGTATTCCAGATAGCATTCAATTTATTGTTTTTGATAAAACTAAAGCTAATTAATTAGCACAAAATAGCTTATAAAACATATTAAAATTGTAAAACAACTAATTTAGATAAAAGTCAAATAAAATTAAATATTCTTTTTGATTAATTTATCATATTTTATTCTTTGTTTTAATAAATATGTGCAGAAACATATAATGCTTTTGACACATATGGTACTCAGAAGTTATAGTTTAGGATCTGTATGACCAAAAAAAAAATATTTTTGATGTTTGGTAAATTTTAAAATATGAAAAAATATTAGTTCTAAAAATTATTCTTGCCCCTCTGTGGAGACCACTACCCATTTTTTGCAATCTTTTCATTTATAGTCAACTATGACTTGTTTAATTTAATGCTCAATGGCGGGTAGCTTGCCCTTCTCTATTTTAATTTTTTCCGGTCTCAACTTTTTTTCGTATTGTTACTGGAATGTTGATTTTATTGGCTTGATCCAAGTAATAACGCTCTTCTCAAAAGAAAAGTTTAGCGAACATTTTAATTTGCTCATATACTATTATTATAATAATGATAAAATTCAACTTCTTTTACTATTAAAGCAGAGTAATTGTATATCTGGTAAATTCGTATCTAGGTGGTAATAAAATGTAATCATCATATAAGGCAGTAAGTTGGCAAAATAAGTTGACAATATTATATTAGAATATCTTTATATTAGTAAATTAATATGCTCCAACTAAATTTTATTTTTCTAGAAGTTCCTCCAAATTAAGTTTAAAGTTAATTAATAGTAGTAAGAGATTCAAAAAGTACCTTTGCAATAAACTTGTAATTAAGAATAGGTTTGAGTTATTCACTATTATCATAAAATCCAAAAGCAACTTAAACAATAGATTTATGAAATCTCTGTCATAAACTGACGAAACCCTACAAAATGCTTTTGGGGTTTTGATTTTTAATTAAAAAAATCAATAATAGATACTATAAGACTAGTTAAGATAAGATCGGATTAGAAGCAGAGTAATATATCGCTTATAAATTTAGGGAACTCATTCTATTTTTAAAAGCATTTAATATGAGTTTATTTAGTTGCTAAAATTATACGATTGATTTCAATTTCTTAAAGTAATAACAATAATTATAATTTTCAATTTCTTTTAGATAAAAAGATTGGTATATTTAGCAAACTATTAATGTAACTTCTCTAAAAAGAATGAAGATTATTATTATGGGTAAAAATAACAAGAGAGAAAAGTAAAAAAATGTGAGGGAGAAGGAAATGAAAACGCAATTATATTTAAAAAATAGCATTTAATCCTGAAAATAATGCCATAAATAAATTAACTTTAATAGTCTGAAAGTTTCCATTTATGTCTCAATTAATAACTTTATTAGACACAAAACATACTGATAAATATCACAATTTTTTCAATATAATATTTATATGATTAATTAATAAATGTCTAAATATTTTTTAAACAATATTTATTTTTACTATGATAGAAAGCTGATGAATCACTCAAAATAGACTAGTTTTCTTATTTTCTTATAGTAAATACTTAAATGAACATTTAAAAATTACTCCAATTTTAAATTTTAATAGACCTAAGCAATCAGTTTCTGATATATCTATATAAACTACTTATAAAATATCATATAATAAATGATAGAAAGACTTTGATTAAACAATTATATTATTAAATTGAGTACTTATGCATATATATTAATAGATAGAGCATATTTTACTATTATCAGAGTTTTCTTTGCTAACAAATTATATAGGAAATTCCGTTGATAAAAGCATAAATTTAGATAGATTTATCGTTAGGTGCTTGACTTGCTGATATTAACTTGGTCTCATAGAATTCTAACACATCCAGAGTTGTTTCTCGAAAAACATACATGTCTAGCTATAACAGTGCCATAAAAATTGAAAAAAAATAATTATACTATAATAAGCATGTGGATAATAATGATGAAAACAAGATAGTATCTGGATGAGTTTCCAAAATATGAAAATGTCAGGCTTGCTTGATAAAGAATTATAAAAATTTAAGTAAAATTTGTAATTGTAAAAATCTAATTAATATTTATGTATTCTTAAATATGATATGCAAAATTAGTTAGTAAGAGAAAATATTGAGAATTGTTTGTCTACTGCGTTATAGAAATCATAACTATTAACCTAAAAATAAAAAATTTGCGACTATAATATATAATTGTCAGACACTCTTGGGTTATAAACTAAACAAATATAGAAATTGCTGAAATAATTGAAAAATGAAAAATCAATTTAACTCCATTCAAAAAAATAAGTGCTTAAATTAACTTTAGACCAAGTAAATTATTTAATTTCAGATAGGACTTTTAAAGATCAGAAATCACGCTTTCATTAAAACAAATGGCGATTGTATTTCATTGTAGATTTCCGAAAGTAAAATTGGCTAAACTGCACTTCATAACTTATATAAAAGAAATGGCATTAGATATAAAAGTTTGCAAGTGTGATTACAAATTAATATAAAAACAAAATTTAAATAAGATTGATTTATTATGAGAAAGCTCCGAACTTAATAAATTAAAAAGTTTAAATCAAAACATTTTTTATTTACACGAAGCAATCTTTAAAGCTCATTCAACATCTTAGAAGGCGTGGGCTCCAAAATATTGTAAAACCTACTCTTAAAGAAATAAGGACTCACTTTTGATACCCTAGCAGTTTTAGTAATAATAAGTCCAAGTAATGGACTTGAAGCATTTAGGATAGTAAAAAGGTCAATTAAAATTCAAGACTTAATCTACATATTAGAGGATCTTGGGCATAATTACAAATCAAAACAGCTGACAATATTCCTTGACAACATGAGAGCACATCACTCAAAGATATTTAAGGAGGCTTTAGAGAATAAAGAGTGGAATTTACTATTCAATTCTCCATATTCAACAAAATTTAATTGCATTATAAAACATTTTCTCAAGAGTGAAGCAAGAATACAGAAAGTTGCTAATTAACAACTAGTTTAAATTAAGCAACTATTAACATTAATAAGCCGTAAAATAGTCAACTATGTCTATTGAAAAAGTTGACTGTGTAAACAGTGAGAGACATTGCTTTAATTTGTTAAAACAAAAAGTGTGAGAATTTACTTATTAAAGAATAGTTTATACAAAAATTAAATTGACAACTAAACTAGCCTTTTTTATTAGTTCAAATGCATCCTTTTTGCAGGAGGACTTTTCATCATCATGTTTTCGTCTAGGGTTGACTTTAATTTATATGCGTGCTTTTGGAAATTTTGCTCTTCTCCTTCAAGAATTGTAGATATTTCAAACCTTTTTCTTTTTTTCTGCTGCTTCCTTATCATTAATTTCGACTTCAGCATTGATAATGCCTTGCCCTTTTTTTCAACAATAACATGAATAAATTTTATATTCTTACTTGAGAAGTGAAGCACAGATTAAATTTTCGAGAGAAATTGATCGGTTATCATTCCTGAATCCCTTAAATCTCTTCTTCAACAACGGAGTTACTGGCCTGCTGCTGCTCTCTTATTATTTATGTCAGCTAATCATTCTTGAAAGTCCCAAGGACCCCATAGAAAAACTATTTTTCAGGAAGATTTGTGACTCCTTCATAAATGGCCAGGTATCTCATTAGCACGTGATCGTCTCTGATATAATTAAATATGTTGCTGACACTAAGCTCAGGGTAATTTTGGTGGTTAACATAAATAACGTCTGCCGATTTGAGTAACTCTTTCTTAGATGAGAGGACATCTTTTATAAATTTCATGCTCGTTTTCCTTAAAAGCTGGAATTTGATATTCCACTAAAGCATAAAAATTATTTCTGTTTACTTGAATATTTTAGGTGATTATACCAATCCTGCTACGTATTGAGACTTCCCTCTAAAGTTCTAAAATTTATATCTTGAGATTTTGCTAAATTGTTCTCAACATTGTAATTCATGTCCCTATATAGTGATTTTTATATCTTACTATTTATTATTAATGTACCTTAAAAAAATTAATTTAAATTTAATTGGCTTATTTAGGGTTAAGACATAAATAAGTTAATTTAATTGGCTTAATTAATTTAAGCATTACTAAATAAATTACATTGAGATATTTATTAGGTCCATTAAGACAATATTTATGTGTTAAGAAAATTGTTTAAAAATTTAATTTATGTACTTACAAAATCCCAAATTTGAATTTAAAAATAAAATCAGTGCAGACCGCGTTGATTTTTTTCACCGCAGTCTGCGCTGAATTATGACATTTATTTCTAAAAATTATATATTGTAGTAAAAAATCTAAATCTTTTAATACATAAATTACATTCATCCGATACATAAAAAGTTAATCTCAGAGACATAAATTTATTTATGTCGTGTTTTAATCTTAGTTTATTGATTAATATAAACCATAAAATTTTATATATGCTAAGTTTTATAACGAGTCATTTATACATATATTTTTAGTACTAAATATGAGAAGAAGACTGTCATCCTTATCATCGAACTCTGATGTTGACGATTTTAGCTAAATTTCCTAAGACATAAATATAAAACAAACCCCAAATAATAAGACATATATTAATCATCTTAATATACTAAAACAAGAGAAGAAGGGAGATGAGTAATATATAAATTTTTATGTCAAATAGTAGGCAAGGCGAGCCTATAGCAAACATAAAAAATCGAAGAAATTATAATAGTCCAATTGATGCAAACAAATTTATTCTCCATCAGAGCTTAAGAGACAAGTTCAAAAAAGGGTTAATAATAAATTTATTCAGCTAAAAATACGGGGCAAGTATCCATGCCTCATTTGCTCAGCAATTCTCAGATATAATAATTTATGTTAAACATAAGCTTCTTATTTACCTAGGCTCTCATAACTCTGAAGACATATTGAGCATGGGTTAATCAAAAATTGTATTTCTTTTTTATTAATTTCTTTTTAGATTTTGGCATAAATAGCAAGAGCCTTGGAAAATTTGGCAAAAATAAAATTTCAGAGAGTGAAGATGACTCTTCGTTGTAGGACATAAACCAAGCAATTGAGAGTTAATCGGCAATTAGTTGATAAATTCAAAAATCTGAGGATAGTAGTTTGATGATTATTATTTCTCTAATTTCAAAACCTATTACCATAAATTTTAGCAAAGCATCCTTAATCACTCAAGAGAAGTTAAATAATTTGCACCCATTCATAAAATATGAAGTAGACTTGATCTATAATGTTGCATCGAGTTAAAACATAATTAAATCAAGCCTAAGTAAGTTTGAATAAGTCCATGGTTCCGAAAAACTTTTTATTTACAAAAATCTTGAAAAAGACTTTAACATTATTCAAACCCTTTGGAATAAGTTTAAAATTACCACTCATTTAAAAAGTTCAACTAAGTGTAAACTATAAGATGTTTATTCAAGCAATTTTTGAAATGATGAGGGAATTCATTTAAAGCAAAGAGAGTTGTTCGATCAATCACTATCATAGGTGCTTTAATAAATCAAAAGTAAGTAATTTAAAGTAAAATTTATCTTAGGCTTAATTAATGCAGTTGAAGAGCTTCATTATAATGGAATAATTCACATATTCCTCACTCCAAAGACTATAAGGATACTCCAAGATGACTTTAACTAGATATTTCTCACTGATTACAGGCATTCCTCATTCATACCCTAAAGATGCTTTGTGCCATAGATGCAAGCAACTATTTATCAGCATCACCAAAATTTTATCCGAAATCTAAACTGATGATGAAAGACAAGACATATTTTCGATTATTGTCATATTAGTAGAGGCTTTACTTGGACCAAAATTCCAGTAGTTGCAAAAGAAAAGTAATGAGATGCTCGAACTTACAACTTTTGTAAAAAGAGACAAGTTATTTTCGAAACATGAAACTAAGTTTCTAAACTATATTGCATTAGATTTTAGTACTATACCTAAACTAAGCGAAATGAAGGACTAGACATTGGAATATAATTTTTAATGAAAAATAAATATTACATTTTTTATAATAAATATTAATAATTATAAACTAAATTTAAAACTACTTATTTAATTAATTACATTGTAGTACTAATAAACTTTAATTCAATTCTTCTAAGTTCTATATTTTTTGTAATTTAAATACACTTGATTTATATCACATCTAATAAGTGATAAAGAAGTTATTAAGTCCAGCTTATTTTGTATATATATGATCAAACAAGCAACATATAATCTTGGCTAAGAAAAGGATAACTGAAGAAAATTCTTTCAAATATTAAAATATAATTTCATAATTACTTAAGTATGTCAATATATATTTATTTGTAATTGTAATTAAAAATAATATAAATAATTCATTGTAAATGATAAATAAACTTAAATAGATATGTCTTAAACCAAATATTTATAAATATTGAAAATAAAAAGTTCACTTAAATTCAAAAATATAGGGTAGCTATTTCGATGACCTAAATAACTAATATCATCAAGTATTAGCAAGTTATATTGTTTATTAAATTTGTTAAACATCAAATAACACTAAATATTAATATTAAATATTTTATAATATTATATAGAGAGAAATAAAACTGAAAATCATTCAAATTGACAGAAAAAAAACATGGATGTTATACTTATAAGTGCCAATTTTGGTGAAGTACTCCTCCACTTGCTGCTTTGAGAGACTGAACTTGAAAAGCAATTGCAGTCAATCGTGACATCCTCATGGTCTTCTAAGGATGTCTCTAGGACTTCATGATGTTGTTATAAGGTAGTAGGAATCACTTAGCTTTAATTTGCTTTACTTACACATCTACTCGGATTTGTCTTAAATCTTCCTCATATATTCTTCTGTTATATACAATGATTAAATGATTAATATATATATATATTATATTATAATAAAATAAATAAAGTAAGTAAGTGAGTGAGTCTAACTATATTTTCAATTATTTATATATTTACAGAATAAACATTAACACGAACATTCAATGTCTAACCTTCTTGTACACTGTTACTAAACTGAATTTGGCAATGGGCTTCTATAAACAGGTGCATTAAACAGTTCTTCAAGTCTAGGCTGACACTTAGTCCACGCTACTGTAGATCTTTTATCGAGTTAATTCACTCATCCCGTATATATTAATTTCTATAAATATCAATGTATATATATCTTATAAATATAATATAAAAATAGCAATGTAAAGAAACCCACTGAATTATCATTTGATTTTAACTGACTTCATTCAAGTTGCTAAAAGGCGCATGTGCAGAGAGCATTAACTAGTGAGAGCAAGATTACGCTTTTAAGTCTCATGATGCAGAATCTGATTGGAGAGCAGATGCAACTTTGAACTGCCAAGTGTTTATGCAAAGTCTCATCAATTTACTGCAGATTACAAATGAGAAAATCATATTGTAATTAAATACAGAATTAATTAACAATCATATAGAAATTAAATAAGGTATATTAATTATTTAAATTAAAATTTATATAAAAATGACTGTTGTATTCAAGTATTGTTTTTTAGTTTAATGAATGATCCTTTAGTATCATACGATTATAAATGAAATACTAGCACAGCTTGAAAAGTTGCTTTTAAAACTTTATTCTCACAAATCCTTACTTATATTGTCATCATTAAATAATATAAGTCAAAAAAGATGTAATCGTATTTAAAATTATATAAAAATTTTAGTTAAACAATATTATTTAACAATTATTAAATAATGTTATATTCATAAGAATTATTTTTGAGAAAAATTTAGAATTGATAATTATCAAAATCAATTTACTAAATGACTTTATAAAATATAGATAATTTAGGTAGAGGTTGGGATTTAGTTTGTGTCCCCTTTTATTAAAACATGCAAAATGTCATTAAAGTTAGACACAGTGCCTGAATTTGTGAGCTCTTAAGCAAGCTGAGACACTGATTTCTCGTTATCGATAACATCTTAGAATTTCTCTCCTGCCAACTGATGCAGTATGATGACAAGGAGAGAGTAGTTATCTCTCCAAGCCTCTGCATTTATTGTCCCCATGTAGTTAGTCCCATTAATATAGGGACATGTGTTTGAGTCAGTTTAAACAGTTTAGGTCCCTTAAATTTGTGCTCTTGAAAAGTTGCTGAGTGTACAATACGAGGCATCATCAAGATTGACTTTGATGTTTTGGGGTCTTAGATAAAGATGAACTACATTTTTTCATGGAGCTTGTTGGCCTATTTATGATTTATAATAGGAAATTAATAATTATAATCAAAAACTTAATATATTAAAAAGTATTCGTATAGATCAGAAGCAGGTGGACCAACAGCACTCACATAAAATGTAAGTTACAAAAAGTATATCTTAATTTTTTTTTTTATAGTGGTCCTACCTGGTAAGACTACTGGTGCCACAAGGTCGGTGCTTCGCAGGGACACTCAGAGAGGGGAAAAAGAAACTGTAAAAATGCATGAAGATGAGGACGATGACGATGATGAAGAAGACAAGATGTTTTTTTTAGATAATTTATTGTTTTTTTTTTTTTTTTTTTTTTTTTTTTTTTTTTTTTTTTTTTTTTTGTTATTTCCATTTTTGTTAATTATAATAAGTATTCTGATCAAATCAAATTAAATTATTAATTCACTATATTTTTCAAATTATAAATCATGATTGCTAAAGCCGCACTAACTATGCATCTCCATGTAACCACTCTCCGATTCTGGAGATTTAGTAGATCTCCCAAGCAGAAGTCGTAACTCTTAAGCCAAACCAGCAAGTTAGTAGGGCTGAAATAAATCTTCGTAATATGATCTAGTTGTTTATTTTTGTGTTCCTTTAAATTAAGTAGCCAGATAATATCTCTTTAAACCCTATCTCTTTAGAGAGCATCTTATTTCAAGCTAACTATTTGATGTCTTGACAATTGGTTATATGTGAGAGAAGACCTTATCGAAACTAGCTCTTCAATTGATTCAATTAGAATACCATTCTATTAGGACTTCTGCTTAATTATTTCATCAAAATTTCAATAGTTGTTTGAAATTGTTTTAAGTTGTATTTAATTGTTTAGTTCTTATTACTATTAAGGACCCAATTTACTTTTTTGAGAGTGACCTTCTTGTGATTCATCAATATCATTGTGTTTGATTTTAGGTTCTAGTTATTTAAGTTCCTCTTTTTACTCGGGCTCTCCATCGTTATGAGATTGTAGACTTCTCTATTACCTCGTTTTCGTTTGTTTTATTTTCAGACTATACAATTACCAGACAACCTAAAAATGAAAATTAAGGGCTTAAAAATTTGTTATTTACGAAAGGAGGATACCCTGCTTCATGAAGGTCATTCTCCGAATGATCAATTAGGTGCCTCTTT
>ARYC01005427.1:0-37803 GCA_000711775.1 Oxytricha trifallax | reverse complement strand
TGGATCCTATTGATTAAAATCTAACTATCAAATATGGGCATCTTATAGGAGGTCAACCCTGCAAAGATACGTGGAGAAAGTTTGCAAAAGCTATAACAAACTGCAGAGATGGAGCTCGATTTTTATCAATTTAGTTCCATTAAATTAGTACTAAATTTGTTTAAACTTAATTAGTACTGGTACTAAATCCGTTAAATTTTAATCGGTACCAATTTAATAGTACCAAAACTTAATTAGTACCTAGTTTAAAACTAATGAGGTTTTAATGGAAAAGTTCCAAAATGGTTCAAAACCTAATTGGTACCAGTACCAACCTGAATTTATTCTAAGTTGGTACCAAAGTTAAAAATATTAAGCATGAATTTAGAAAATTTATAGTTATAAACTTAGTATAAATATGATGTCTAACGCCTAAGAATCACCCATTGTTGTTGCAGTACCAACTCCTATACAAAGTTACTATAACTAGAGAGGTTATTAGAGCTTTATAATAGAAATTTAAATTTGAATTTAAACATGGCGGCTAACTTAAATCGCAAAGCAGTCTCTCTTGGCAGTGGTAATCTTAGCTAAACTTTGGATAAACTAAGAAGCCAGAGATCATATACATTGAAAAGGAGCCAGAGCTTAAAGCTCTTGAGTTTGAATCAGAGGTGTTTGTTCTAGAAATAAATATCAGGAAGCAGAGAGCAGAGATAAGTATTTAAACTCTAATCAAAGATGTTGAGGAGTTAAAAGAACATCTCCCACTAGAAAAGATTAAAGCATTCTAATGTGATGAATGCTAAAATTTCTTCTCAACTGATTCGAGCTTGAAGAGGCACATCAAAGAGATGCACTCTAGGAGAGCTAAGATATATTTTAAGCACGAAAAGGTCGATGGCAAGTATTAGTGCACGACTTGCATGAAGTCTTACACTCACTCAGCTAAAGTTAAAAGACACATGCAAAAACATCATTTAAGTGAGTTTTAATGCAAGATAAAGAAACATAAATACTTATACCAGCCAAGAGAAAGTCCAATACTGTAGAGTCTTAAAGAGAGCAGGAAGAGAGACTTAAGAAGCAGAAACGTTTTGAGTCAATGAACCAACCAGCTAATGAATTATATATAGCATGCTTGTAAGAGAGAGCTATGTATATACCTGCATTAAATGCAGTAGATCTCAGTTTTTGCATTGACAACTATTTACATATTGATGTGCCTAACAAGGCAAAAGTCATAGTAGTTGATGAGTATGCTTATAAAGTATATCCTTTCAAATATCTTATTAGGAACGAGCAGTATCAAAATGAGTTTGCCAATGAATACATAATACTAAGAGAGGCTCATAAAAGGTAATGCAAGAACTTGCTTAAACTCGATGGAGTTATTCTTGGACATGGTTTTATTGCACCACGACTTAAGAAATTTGAAATGACTCTAAGAGAATATCTCTACCATAATAGATACCTAGATGACTTGAATGAGATACTCACGGAAATGACCAAGGGTGTGAAAGAGCTGCATGATCTAGGGTATGTTCATAGAGATTTGAAGCCAGAAAATGTAATGCTAAATCTCTGTCCTTTAGAAATAGTAGTCATTGATTTCAATAGAGCAATAAGGTAAGAAATAGTGACTTTAGCTAAAGTGCTATGCACACCTGGGTACTTCCCAATAAGAGAGAAGTGGACTAATGGCTCTGTTTAGTGAGATGTCTGGGCGGTAGCAGCAATTATTTTAGAGTGCGATATGGAAAGTATGTCGTACTTCGGAACAAAGCAAGAAAAGTAATCAATAAGCATGGCTGTTAAACATATAAAGCAAGAAGATGTATGCACTTAGATTAAGAAAATGGTTGAGATGATCATAGTAAGAGCTCCAGTATATCCAAGATCATCATTAGAAGATATACTAGAAACATTAAAGAGAGCTAAGTTCAAGAGATACCACAAAGATAAGCAGATAAAATTTGTTTGAATTAAGCACATTAATACTCATTAAATATTAATAAAATTCACATAAAACTTGCGTTTTCTCTACTAACCCTAATAAGACCCCCACTATACCCTACAAATCAAAGCACTTATAAACCTCACTAAGGGGTTATGGAGTTTTGAATCTAGCCAATTTATCTCTGACATCTATTGTCAGATAAGAATTTTCTGTAAGTCATTTCTAGTAATGGAAGCCTGAAGGCTACATGATCTTTACCAAGTAAAATAGCATCAAGCTATATGATATGCCTGCACTCATTTAAATTTGCCTTTTAAAGAGCATAATACTCATTTGCAAATTCCATTTGGAACTTGTCATCAGCAAGGCAGTAATTGAATGGATATATCTTGTAAGCATATTAGTCATCAGTAATGACTCTCTTCTCTATTTTATCTTCAAGAGTGAGGTAGCTTTCTAGGCAAGAATCTAAGTCAATAATTTTTAATATGGGAATCTTCATTGCCTCTATTTTAACCATGAATTTATTAATCTCAGAGACTGGAAAGTTCTTGACTGCTTTCTTCATTTTAACTTACTTCTAGACTTCAACTCTAAGACACTCCACTGGATTTCTTGATCTTCTCTTTTAGAGGAATCTATTCCCTGTAGGTTCATGAATAAAGACAAAACTTTAATTGTGCTTTTTCTTTAAGTGTACTTTAAGGTCTCTAGTATGAAAATATGGCTTCTCACAGAACTCACAGACATACTTCCCATCTTTCTTTTAATGCTTGAGATATAACCTTGGCATATCGTTGTGTATATCTCTCAAGTGTCTCTTTGAAGTTGACTTGTAAGGGAAAACTTTATTGCATTCTTTGCATTAATAGTCAACTTTGGCTGGTATTTATTAATGCTCTATGGAAGATTGTTTAAACTCTTCCTCAATTTGCATAGCTTCTTTGATAACCTCCTACTTAACTTATATTTAAATCTCAAAGCTAGACTGGTCAAAGTTGTCATAAGTAGGCTCCCACTGAGTACAAGCGTCTCTGGTCTCTACTTTTCTTGATTGCTGAAATGATAACTTTTATTGACTTTATCCAAGTAATGCTGCTCTTCTCAAAAGGTTAGCGCTCATTTTAGTTTTCTGATATATTTTATTATAATAATGATAAAATCTACCTAGATAAACTTATATAGTAGGGTATAAGACACTCTAGTAGATTCTTTGCTGAGAGGTAAGAAAATTAACTAACCATAAAAGACTGAAAGTTGACATATTTTATTAGAATTTTATACATTTTAGTAAATTAAAATACTCCTAATGAAGTTTTGTTTCTCTAGGAGGTCCTCCAAATCAAGTTGAACTTAATTTGGAGGTAAAATTATTAAACATTTTTTAATTTAATATGCTCCTACTTAAGTTTTAACCTTAAAATTTAACTCCTAATAAAGTTTGAACTTAATTTGGCGACCTCCTAAAATAATTAAACATTATTAGGAGCAATTTAATGGAGAAAGTTTGATAAAAATGGAAATCAATCTGTGAAACTTGGAGCAAGTTTTTCAAGCTTCTCCGTATATCTTTTCAAGGTTGACCTCCAGTAGGTCCTCCCTATTTAGTAGTAAGACTTTAATAAATTTAGAATGGATATCCATAATTTTAAATTTCATTAACATTTCTAGAAAGAGGAAGCAAGATGCAGTCTATGAATGATGCAATGAAGAGAATTTAATCTCAAGATTTAATAGGAAAATTTCGAAGTAAAGAGGACTTATAGATATTTGGTATAACAAGGTAAATCTTAAGTAAGATTAATAAATCCATTATAGTTGGATTGTTCTTGCCGACTTAGGAGGGAACTAAAATCTCATTCTTAAAAGCCTTACTGAGTGAAGAGAAAAAAGCTTTTAAGTCTAATGAAATTAGGATGATAGAGATACCTAATTACCCTGAAATATCAGTGACAAATCTATATGACGATGCTATGAGTGATCCGGACGTAGCTCTCTACCTTCCATCAAATCTACAGGTCTCTAATAGGTTGCCAGAGAGAAACTTCTTCTTTGGTGTTCTTGGAACTCTGAAACCTGAGTACTTAAGTGAAGTTATTTAAGAAGCTCACAAGAAACGATACAGCATCTCTCCTGAAGAAAAAGAGAAGCAAGGTATTAAAATAAGTGATACCTGGCTGTAGGAACTTTAAAAGCATCCTTTCATCTCTAGTAAGCTTGGTCTTCTAATTTTATAGAAAAACCTGGTACTGCTATATACTTTATGAACGAGCGCAGCAAATTAAACAGAGAGAGAAAGTCTCAAGTAAAACATGAATTGAGTAAGAGGCTCTTCAAAGATTTATTAAAGCCAGAAGAGATGAACATAGATGCAGGAGCTGGCACTAAGAGAAGAAACATAGGCCAAGCAAGCCCTAAGAGGAAGAAAAGAAAGAGAAGCCAAATCTCTTTACGGGCAAATTTAATATGTGAACTTTTTCATTCATTTAAATCTAAAACTTATTTATATACACAAACTCTCCCTTCTCTTGCGCATACTTTTGCTTTATCATTGCTGACTCTCTTAGCAGCACTCTTAATAAAATCTACTGTATCTATCTTTAAATAATGCATCAGATGGTAGAGTAGCAATTTCTTATAATGACCTTTCAATAACCCCCAATATAATTCAATTCCATTGAACTGAGGACTGTAGGGAACATTAAATACAGGTGTTATATTTAGCCTTTCATATTCCTTCCTTGAGTCTTTAGTTTTATGAACTGACAAGTTATCAACGAATACAATAATTTCTTAGTCAGCGTACTTATCTCTGAGTTATTGCAAGAATTTAATATTTTATTCAGTCTTTATAGAACGAGGGTGAATAACATAAGTCTCAAGGCCACTATCTTCACTTATTCCACCAAGTATTGCATGAGTTTATACCTTAACTTTTTAGTCATAAACTTCTATATTACTATACCTCTTGTACCAAGACCTTGATATAAAGGTATTGAATGTAAATACTGCCTCATCAGCGTGTATGAACTTTATTTTATGCTCTTAAGACCTCTGCATTTAATCGAATATTTAATTTAAATTAGTCTTATAAAATGGAACATTAAAGTCAATCACTCTCTTAATGCGATTGACTGTCTTGTAAGATATTCCATTCTTTTTATATATGTTTGCTATAGATTAAGCAGAGATTTGAAGCTCAGGAAATTGGCGATGAAACATCACAGCTCTCTAGGCCAGAGAGAAGTGAGCCCAGTATTTAAGAGTCTTATCATTAATTAGATAATCGATATGATGCTGCTAAAATTTTAAGGGTCTCTTAGGCTTAGAATTAAGATGCTATCTCTTTAAATTCAATGCTAATAGACAGTGAGACCTCACAGTTGCTGGAGATTTATGGAGTAGCCTTGCTATAGACGTATAATTCAGAACAGGCTTGAGTTATTCACTATATTCATCACATCCATATCGCAACTTAAACAATAAATCTATATACTCACTGTCATAAACTGACCCCAAACCTCGCATATACTCACTTAAAATACTAATATTTAAACATTAAACCCCTACATAAACCCTATTAAAACCCTAATAAAGTATGCACTAATAGTCTACTTTTATCAATCAAAAACTCAATCAAACTACTGAAAGGGTTTTGGGGTTTTGAATGTAATAAATTAAAACTAATTAAAATTAAATTCTATATTAAATTTACTACAAAATTTACTCATATATATTTAGAGGTGGCGTTTGGATTGATTTTAGATCCATTTGAAGATTAATTATAATATTTACTACTCTATGTAATATTAATCCTCTAACTTTGAATTTAATGTCCTCTAGACTAAGATCGCTTAAATTGTGTGTTTTAAATTGGGTACCTTGTCTGCTAACTACTTTATTTGAATTATTTGAATAAATAAATTTAATGTAAATCGTATACTTGTAGAGTTGAATGAATTATTTGTGATTCTACTAGTTCTAAACTGCTATTAATTTGCTTAATAATTATTTCTGCCTAAACTGGACCTAGGCCTTTGTATTTACGTTTCTATAAGATTATTTTCTGCAATTAATTTAGATTAATGTTCTCCTCCTAAAATTAGAGTCTATTCTTAATTATTCTTATGACTTTCCCCTGATGATTATTAACCAATATTTAACATGTTATTATTTGCTAGATTTGACATTAAAGTGAATTAAGATACTTATTTATTAGTGTCGAATTTAGCCCTGGAAAATGAAGGAGTCTGCAATTGTTTTTATTAGTAATCGACAGCATTGATATTGAATAAATTGCTTTGAATTTCGATATAATTTATTCTACATAAAACAAAGTTATTTGAGTTTTACAATATTATGAGGAGAAGTAAACGACATTTCATTATGCCCATTTAAATTCTCCAATATAGATTGCTACATTTTATTGGCAATATTTTCTTGCAAATTTGTGTTTATATTGCTTGGTGTTAGGTAATAGCTAAGAGTAGATTATTCATTTTGAGTTTAGTTTTGGCCAACACCAAAAATATTAGATTTACTTGATAATAAACTATCGCTTCCATCTAAGTTATTTCCTATATAAGGTTGAGTTGAGAAATACATTTGAATGTCGTTTTGATTTTGACCTATAAAATTATATCAGATTTTATATTAAACAAATTTAGAGAGTAGGTTACAACAAATTTGAACATAGTTATTGTTCTAATGTTTATAAAATTATTCCTTCCCAGACTCTTACTAAAGCCTAAATCTCCTTTGCTGCCACTATTATTCTTATTCAATCGTGTGGAAGACTGTATAGATTTAGCCATAATCCCAGATTAAGCATGAAAATTCTTTAAAGTTTGCAATTTGGTATATTCCAGTTCATAATTAATTAAATTCGCTTTTTCATTAAGTTTATCCGACACTTTTTAGAATCTATTTCTTAAGTTAAGTTTGGATTTTGACTCTGATTTGTTCAGCATGTCTTGCTAAATCATATTATATAGAAATTATTGTTTTTAAGAGAAATCTGAAAAATTCTTAATTTTGGGAGGTTTTGCAGTTTCATTTAAAGGTTAGGTTTTGTTTAAATTTTGAGTGAAAATTCTTTCTGTCTAATTCATGATTTCTTTCCAATCTAATATGCAAAATTCTATGACAAAATAATATGAGTTCAAACACTAAAATTATTAAATTCAATAGAAATAAATAATCTCTAAAAACATATCTTTGATTGGCTTTTTCAATTACTTAAAGCTTTTTCTAACTAGGTATATCTTTTATATTAAATGTTCTGGATTAAAGTTCCTCAACTTATTCCTGAGTTATTTTATCTTTAAATTCTTTTATTTTTAACTCCATCATTCTTTAACTCACTTTGTTATTTGAATATGTTCGAATCACTCTTAATACAGGGTTGTTATTGATAGAAATATCTATGATAAATTTGAATAAAAAAAAGCAAAATAGATATAGAGAGAAACTTTTGATTTTGTATATTGATGTTACTACTGGTGGCTGCTGAACTGGTAGATCTAGCAGCAGGAGATTTCTTGAAAGACTCATTTAAATTATTGGAATTTGTGATTTAACTTAAAACTTTTGAAGAAGTTGAATATGTTTCTTCTTTTTCTTCAATTCCCTGATCTTTAATTAAAAGAATTAATAATTTTATTTAAGAAATGCTAGTAAAAATATTAAATCTCCTCCGCTGTTAAGTGTCTGATTGTTGCTATATTTCTTAATATTAATTTGAGTTCCTCCTTTTTGAGATTTGTTAATTGTACCTCTTAGAGTGCTTTTACTATAATAACTTAGAACACTAGTTGTTTCTCCAACTGTAATTGATGTTTGATGCCTACCTGGAGAAACTTTGCTTAAATGATTATAAATATATTTATTGAATGTGAATTAATTAATTTATAAATAGTAAATGAGATGTCAAAGTTTTAACGCCTTTTTTCTTCTTTCCTTTAGAGGACTTATTCTTGGACTATTATGATAAATTAGCTAATGCCTTTTTAGTTAGGTTTTAGACTGAAACGCTCTCCCCTCCAATTATAGTACTATTTTACTGATTATTTTACAGATCATTGCTGTAATCAGGGTTATAATCCAAAGCGAATGAGTCTCTCATGTTAATTTCTTCCCCAATACTACTTTTCATACTACTTCTTACAGATTCATGTTTATTTAAGATAGCTTGACTTTCCTCTTGCTTCTGTTGTTCTCTTAATGCAGCATATTCACGAATTTGCTTCATTTATTCTTCACTGACTTGGCCAGCTTTGATGTTATCTTATTGCCAGTCTAGTGGTCTGAAATAAGTCAAATCTTTGTGACTATTGTAAGTAACTAATTTTATACTGTATTCTTCCTGAGCATCTTTTTCTACAATGCCAGTTTTGGCATCATTGATCTCGAAATATTAATGTCTATCGTTTTTCACAGTCCCTCCTATACTCTTACTTTTCTTATGCAGTAAAATGTCAAGTAGTCTAGCCTCCTCTTCTCTAGTCCTTCTTTCTTCTTCTTTCTTCTAAATTTTAGCTCTCATGGCTTTGGACATTTTCATGCGTTACAGCTTTTTACCATAGGTAAAAGATCTCATTATGACATCAAAAGCATCATCTGTCCGATAAGCTCTTTTCACGCTTTCTCCTAATGGCTCAAGTTTCTATCTGATTTTAAACCAATTTTACTTCACTTTCTCTGGGGATGGTGATTTATTATTCCTTGACTATAATTACCTGCTTCTTAATGTAGGGGAATGACTCTCAGATTTCTCATTAAGCAAGTTTTGAGAAGTGAAATCTGGTAAAATTTAATCATCATTTTAATTCGCGTTTTCTTTGAATGATAAGAGTGGATAGCCGAAAGCTGGTTGTAAGTTATCAAATCTGCCAATAAACTCTGTGAGTTCAACATCATCATCTTCCTATATATAGCTGATAAGATAATCAATTTAAACTTCATAGTATTATAAAAAACTTACATAATCATAGTATGGTTTGATGATGGCTTATTTCTATTGCTTTCCTTTCTTCTTAGCTTTCGTATTTTTCCTCTTTATGCTGATGTTTATGGACTGCTCGGCTTGGTTGACATTGGGCAAATTAGATTTGTAACTTCGACTCTAATTCAATTAATTGTTAGATGTCCCCATTGTTCTAAAATTCAAAAGCTTAGTTTGAGTACGCATGAGTGATGAAGTCAGTTTATTAGTCTATGGGTTATGATTACTTTAAGGTAAAGAATATTTTACATTTTAGAAAGATGCTCCATCCATTTTAAATTAAATATTTTCTCGAAATAATTAAAGTAATTAAGGTTTATAACAATAATTTATAAGTAAATTTTATATTTAAGTTTAATTTATTAATCAAATTAAAAAGCAATATACTGTTTAAATAAAGTTCACTTTTTCAAACCTTTAAACTGAAATTTTACATTGCTTTTCTGACTTAAATTTTGTTTTAATTGATTAAGATTTTTATTTTAAGTTAGGCTATTGTTGCTTGTGATAGCCGCACATGCTTTGCTGTTATTGTAATTTTAGGTTATTTGCTTATTTTTATCATCAAAAGCAATATTAGCCTATTTCTAAGAAGGAGTGTTGTTAGAATTTAGTGACTTTTAAGTGTTATCCTTGACTTCAAAATCCATGTTTTCTTGGTGTTAATTTTGGCCGTTTTGAGACAAGTCTATTCCTTAAAGAATATCATCAAAGAGAGCTTCGTCCATAACTTCAAATTTTGATATCAAAGATTGACTTAAAGCACCTTACTATTTTTATTGAGGTTTGGATACCTGATTTATCTTGGGTGCTTCTGGCTAAATTTAATCTTGCTTGAAATCCATAAAGCTCTGTTCATCTTGCTCATTTTTTATGTCTTAGTCATAAATTTAATCAAACTCTGCATAATTTATCATCATATCACAGTCCTTCATTTAATTAAACTTTTCTTCCAACTTTTTCTCTCTCTTAAGATTCATTTTTTCTTCGTCATCCTAACTGCTTCTATTAGATTATTGCTATGTTTAATCTTGATAGGTTGGCATTAGGGAGGGAGGTTCAGTCATGCACATAATCATACCATGTGGATCTCATAGACCCTAGACGTTTTATAGCTATGTACCTGATAAGATCATTTCTGACTATTCATGACCTATTAGGGTTTGAGTATTTGCAAATTTCTTGTCAAAATCTTTAGTATCATAAAATTGCTACTTCTCTGATTGCTATTCCGAATTTTCACCAAACTTGTCTTGACTCCCAACTAATTTTAAGGTTTTCCCCTTATAGTATTTACGTCTTCTAAGCCAATGTTTAAACTTCATCCTTTTTCTCCTGTTAAACATTGACATTTGTTTCATGGGAGGAGGTGGAGGTATTTTCATGGTTTAAAATGGATTCTGTTCTTTTAAGATTGCCTTCTTTTTCTGTCTAAGTTAGTTAAATGCCTTCCACTTGTTTTCATTAATATTATCCTCATCATTTTCAGAATCGGTGTGCGAAAGTTGTGATAAATCTTATTTTATTGGGACTTCCTCTGTGTATTCAGGGAAAAGAGGGGGTTTAGGGAGGTATTCTAAACAATCTTCATCTGGGTTAGTAATGTCTTATCTTTGAGATTCATAATTGTATATATTATTGAAGTTGTTAGTTGAAAACTCTCCTGCTGACATAGCATCGATCTTGTTGAAAACAGATTAACTTCTTTTCATGTTGAAAGTATAATAGTCTTCCAAAATTTCTCTCGGAGTGTAAGATTCTCTTCTTTAGTTGAAGAAAAAGTCTTTTATGTTAGTTTGCTGTAGCTCTAATTTTTATTTCCCATATTTTATCTTTTCAAAAACATCGTAAATTTTTTGTCTTTCTTTAACTTTTCTCTTTGAGCTATCTTCAAATCTGTCATTATACTACATCAATTCTGGTATTATAGGCATGCCATCTTCATTCATTTACTCAATTTAATCATTCTATCCATTATTTCTCTTTTATTTTTTCTTCTTTCCTTCTTCATTGTCCTCTTCCCCGGACCAGTCACTCTAGTTATTTTTATAATCATACTGGTCTATATTAACTGCAGAGTCATTTTGAGTTCTTTTTCTAACCAGATAGTACTCCCCTCCAGCCTCATTATTATTTCTTCCTTCATTATTATCAGACTCCATTTTGAACTAGTTTTTCTTTTGACCGTCTACAATCGTAGAAATTACTTCAGACTTAACCTAAAGTCTTGGGTAAATCAATTTATCTAAAGTTCCTTCTCCGTATATGTAATAAATTAAGACTGAGCTAGTCTAGCCAATTCTATGAGCTCTGTCTTCAGCTTAAACCATTATACCAGGAGTCCAATTCATTTCTGCGAAGACTACTATAGAAGCAGCTGTCAAAGTGATACCTTAACTTGAAGCAGTTAGACTCAATAAAGCTACTTAGCATTTATTGTCTGATTAGTATTTCTTCACTGCTTCATGACGCTTTTTATTATCAATTCTTCCATCTATTCTGATATATGAAACTGATTTCTTGACAATGTAATCCTCAAGTTAGTCCAACACATCATAATGATGGGCAAATAGTAAGAATTTAACACTCCCATCAATTAGAGTATCGATAAATTACTGTATTCCTTTAAGTTTTGCCATTCCAGTTAGAGAGTAAGCTCTAAGTATGTATGAATATTTATCTTCAACTTCATTTGCTTATAATTTGTCAACTTTATCAAGCTCCTAAAAGTCTTCTTCAATTTTATACTCCCATTTCTTCACTTATTTGAGATATTTCGATATCTTTCTTTAGGATCTCTCATCTACGTTCACAACAATCTTTTGCCTTCTTTTAGCTGGCAACTCAAAAAGAACTTCATTTTTCAATCTTCTAATCATCAGACACTTTTTAAGTAGCAAATTTAGTTCGACCATATTTGACTATCCTGTCCAGTCAACTCCAAAAATAGTTTCCTTGGGATTACAGTATCTTGTTCCAAATTCTTTGAAGCTTCTGAACACATCAGGTCTTAAGATCTTTAACAGGTTGTAAATTTCATTAGGTCGTCCAAGCATTGGAGTTCCAGTCAATAGCATGATTCTTTTACTTCTCATAATAATTGGCAGTAAATGTTGCGATCTTTTAGATTCTCTGGATTTCAAGTAGTGAGCTTCATCCACTATGACAACTTTAAAATTAAGCTGAGATAACAGCTCTGACATTTTCCAAGCAAGTGAATAACTTATGATGTAGAAGTTTATCTCTGAAGAAACGAATTCTTAATTTTCCTTGATTATTACACAGATTTCTGACGCTTATATTTTGGGTTCTAGCCATTTCATGAGTTCATCTCTCCAAGAATACTTCAAAGATGAGGGTGAAATAATAAGTACAGGCCAGTCTCTCTGATATAAATAACTTAATGAAATAGCTTGTACTGTTTTTCCAACACCCATTTCATCTCCAAGCAAAAGTCTTCCATAATGGTCAACTCCAAACTGAATACCCACTTTTTAAAAATTATAGAGCTTCTTTTATAGTTGCGAAGGCAGTTAATTCAATCTTGGCTTAATCTAAATAAAAATAAATAAAAGCATTAACTTACATAGTTATCTTTCTTGGGGGGGGGGTCTAAGTCGGTGCAAAATTTTTTTCAAAATCCTAAGTCGGTGCAAAATTTTTTTTCGCAAAAACATCAAAATCCCTAAGTCGGTGCATGATCAATTTTTGACATTATTGATATATTTTATTATCCTATCCCACATAAAAAGTATCATTATTAACTAAAATTCATGTCTCAGCTTCTGAATCGGACTCTTTCAGTAAATTTCGATCATAGGACACTTATAATATTATTACAAAAATATTTTTTCTCTGTGACAGATATTTGTTTAGGTAAAATAAAAAAATATTATTTCATATTTTAATATCTAATTGGTCTGTAAGTAACAAAATTGGGGATTAAGAACATCATAATTATTCGCTAAATCTAATTATGTCTGGAATTATGATAAAAACAATTGACTCAATTAATTTTTTTTTTAAATACTCTAATCAATATGCACGATTTTTATAATTCCAGACATAATTAGATTTAGCGAATAATTATGATGTTCTTAATCCCCAATTTTGTTACTTACAGACCAATTAGATATTAAAATATGAAATAATATTTTTTTATTTTACCTAAACAAATATCTGTCACAGAGAAAAAATATTTTTGTAATAATATTATAAGTGTCCTATGATCGAAATTTACTGAAAGAGTCCGATTCAGAAGCTGAGACATGAATTTTAGTTAATAATGATACTTTTTATGTGGGATAGGATAATAAAATATATCAATAATGTCAAAAATTGATCATGCACCGACTTAGGGATTTTGATGTTTTTGCGAAAAAAAATTTTGCACCGACTTAGGATTTTGAAAAAAATTTTGCACCGACTTAGACCCCCCCCCTTTCTTGTAGTCATATTGAACTAATGATTTGATGTGAGGAGATGAAAAAGGTACAGGATTATCAATTAAGTCAAAAGCAAGCTATGGTATTTCATAAACTAAAATATTTCTTTTGTCTACAAGTTGCTTCACCTAAAAAAACTTATAAGGTTTTCAATAATTCTTACTTATTGAAGCATTTCCCCATAGGATAGTAAACTAAGCACCCATGTCTTCCTCGAGAAATCATATTGTACTGATTTTTAAGCTTTGATAACTTGAATAATCTCCTCTGGAAATGGAAAATTAGAGAAGATATCGAATAAGTCAGAATTAATCAATTCAAAGTTTATGAATCTTTATGGTTGCTACTTCATCATGGTCATTTTACCAGTGGTATCTTATATGATATGCATTTGTGAAGCTTGCTTTTATTTCATCATTACTGCTAATTTGCGTTTGTGGTAGTTGACTTTCATTTCTTTGTACAGACTCAACTATTGCTCATTAATCATGTCAATTTGCTACTACTACTCGGTAAGTTGAGTTTGATTAAAGTCAGAAGGAAGAGTTCCTGGAGGGAGGTTATCTGCATTATGTTGAGCATCTTAATTTTTATTATCTGCTCTGGCTTGTTCTAGTTGCTGTCCAATGTTGTACTTATTTGAGTTTTTATATTTTAAGGGGTAGTAATTTTTAACTAGAATTTATAAACTTTAAAGATTAAAATTATACTTTAAAAATTAAGTTAATTGGAAAAAATTATATATATACCTACCCCTATATTTTTTGTAGGGAGTTTTGTTATTGGAAGCAGACTGATTATTGGTTTACTTAAAGCTTGAGTCTTCCTCTTTAGCTACTGTACTTGCAAGTGACTACTTACTTTATGTATAGTTATTATTAGTGTTTCGACTTTGTCCATCAACCAGAGCAGAGGACAAGCCCATATTCATACCATGTAGCAAGCTATACTCTGGGTTCAACGTCATATCGTCATCTCCCATAAATAAGGTGCTACTCCCCCCTTGCAAATTACTTAAAGACATTTATGTTGGGTCTTTCTACTAAATCTACCCGATGATGGTAATTTGCTACTGCTTCTACTGAGTGTTCGTCGTATTTGACGTGTTTGAAGTGAAATATTGATTTTAAAATGACTGTCTCCATTTCTAATACTCATCTTGAGTCTGATCTCATGGCAGTTTCTTAGGGTTTTGCTTCTCTGTATTTGTAGTAGCAGCTGAGGGATTTATCTCTGATTGCTGAGTTGTATCGTTGTTTATAAGTTTTGATAGCTAGGAAATCGCTGAGAAATTTGAAGTCTATCCACTGTTTTACATCTTAAGATTATTTAATGGGGAGTAATTATTTTTTCCTCTATAGTTTTATTTAAATTTGTAATGTAGTTAGTATAAGATATTTTATAATTGGCAAAAACAGTTATTTAATAAATATAATCGGCTATGGGATCAAACACGCCCCCCATAATGTATATTTTTCTTTTTGTAGTCTGATAGAGTTTTTAACACTGAGTATTAGTAGCTGATAAACTATGCGTGTGCGATAAATAGTTTTCGAGATATGGCCCCATATAAGTTCACATTTTATATATAAAATTATAGTAAAAATTATTAAAAATTTCCAATTTTTCATAAAAATCTAATTTTTCCTTAAAATATGAATTTAGAGGATTTAATGAAAATTTAAAGAATTTATTTAATTTATCAAAAATAATATCTTTTATTACAAGAATGCAAAATAAATTTATTATGATATTATTTTTGATAAATTAAATAAATTCTCTAAATTTTCATTAAATCCTCTAAATTCATATTTTAAGGAAAAATTAGATTTTTATGAAAAATTGGAAATTTTTTAATAATTTTTACTATAATTTTATATATAAAATGTGAACTTATATGGGAGCCATATCTCGAAAACTATTTATCGCACACGCATAGTTTATCAGCTACTAATACTCAGTGTTAAAAACTCTATCAGACTACAAAAAGAAAAATATACATTATGGGGGGCGTGTTTGATCTCATAGCCATATAATCACCCCTAAAAGATTAAGTTAATTTTGTAAGTAAATGTAGTAGGTCTAACTTTTGTTTTTTGTGTTATATAAATAAGCCAATATTTAAAATATCACACTAAATAATATATAATTAAAAGTGCTACGTGCTTATCAGATTCTAAACATTTGCTCACAAACATATCTTTCAGAGTGATACAATTAAGATATGACACTCACGAAAAATAAGTTATCTTTAAAGGAAAAATTAATCTATAGTATTGAGAATTTAGATTTTTATTAAATGAATCTTTATATCAAAATAAAGGGATCTAATTATAATTTAATAACTAATTTAATATTTGCAGTTAAATTTATTATTGCCAAATTAAAATGATTTATGGAATTATATGATTTTTTTAATATTAATTGATAAATTTGCACGGATTCTTGCAATATTAATCTGCCCATCAAACGTGAATACTTGCTGATAAGATAAATTAGAGAGAAAAATTTATGATGAATATTACGAATTAGTATATATATATATACCTATGAAATTGATTTAGGTCTAATCTTATTGAATCTCAGAAATCTTTTTGATTGGCCATCTCATTTCTACAAATTGCACAACCCAAGGCAAATTCATCTCCGTTTTCAGGATGCTAAACTTTTAAAGGACAGTTTTCTTTAGTTTTGCATTGCAGAAGTTCGGCTTTGGATTTCTTAGAAACATAGTCACCCTCCACTTATTTCTTATGACAAGGTTCATAAAACAAATATTAGCTATTTTAGAAATTGTAATATTACTAAATTTTATAAATTAAAATTCACAGAAATGAGTTGAGCCCCAACAGAACCATTAAGCAATTGAACAACAAAATCTGCATTTGAATTCAATGTAGTCAGTTCCATGCTTTTGGCAATTTGCAATACCTGCTCCCATACTAACTGCAGCACATTTACCGCACACAAGTTCTTCAATTTTATATTACTATCCCTCTTGCTAAGCCTATATGCAATCTTTCAAACCTCCAAAGTAAGGCGTCTTGCACTTGAAGCATTAATAGTAAGCAAGTTTATACATCGAATACTTTTGAAGATTGTTATAGTAAGGATCATTAGGATCCTTAAATCTATCGTCTTTCTCTAAACCTTCATATTTACCTCTCTCTACTGCTTTCTTCATCACATCTTGTTTATAAAATTACATTGTAGTTTACAATCAATCTTAAAACTTCGAAATAAGTTTTACTAATTGTTCAATTTTTTCGGCTTCCATAAGCTCAGCATGTAAAGGAGGACAGTGGTGAGCTTTAATTCTTCCCTTGCAACCTGGGCAATCTAGGAAACCAAATACGATACGTGGTCCTGGCCACTTGCCTTTGACTTTAGTCAGAATGCATTCATAATGGTAGATATGCTTGCATTCGAGTTGGATACATGGGGCTTAGCTCAAACTCTCAGTATAGCAAATATTACAGTATTCATCTGCAGTCAAACCAAGAGTATCTTGTTCATTAAGTTTTACACAATCAGGATGAAGACAAGGCAAACATCTGATTTCGTCTTTAATACCACAGCAGTGATGACCACAAGGCAACATTTTCGAACAAGATTTAGCCATTAAGTCTATACAAACAGGAGACCTACATACTTCTTTAAATGCAGGCAACATAGAGGGAGGAGCCTAATTAAGCTTGGTCAAGCAATATCTACACTTTGCAGCTTCTTTGAATTCTTTATGCTATTCACAAGTTTTTCCTAAATGATAAGGTTCGGATTAGCACTTAGCACAGAAATTCTTTTGACAGCTTCCACACCTTACTCTAAATTTACTCATATGCTCAGCTGCATCTCTAAAATAAATAATTAGTAAAAACAATTTTACCTAGGAATTGGTTGACCCTTTTCATCTTTCTGATTATAATCAACTTTTCCTGGTACAACCTCCATATATTCACCACAAGAGCATGAAACTAAATTCTTGTTTAATGCTAAAAGTTGAGCTTTTTAGAGATTCTCTAAATCTTCAATTTCTTTTGGATTTAAGACTTCTTTGGTTTCCCAGTCTTAGACAGCTGCATTGCATTCAGGGCATTCAATTTATTTAGAATTTGATGCACATCTAAATGAAAAAGTTTAAAGCAATATTTAACTACTCACTTAAATGCAATTCTTCTGAAACATTCTTTGTGAATTAGATGGAAGCACTCAGTTGATTGCAACATAATTTTCTCTCCTTCTTATTCATCAATTTTAGAAAAATGCCTTTAACAGTGCTTACAAGTCTCATAATTATCAAGTTCTTTCTATTGATTTATGTATAAATTTTCGTCGAAACCTGGCTAATACTAAAATTAATTTAGATAATTAGCAGTTTTTCCCAATTACTACATTTCTTTCTTCTCCTCCTCTTCATCACCGAAATAGTTATTCATTTTTACATCGCCTAAAACTTCGCATAAAAATGGAAATTTAACCTTACTCATATCTGGGTAATGATTGTGATTTTGGTCGATCATTGCATTTTTCTTCTATTAAAATTCGTTGTCCATTTGCATTGGCTAAATGATTTCATTAGAGTTAATGTACTAGTCATGCTAAACATTGTTGATGTTGCTCATCTAGTTATTTCCATAACCCCCTTATCTACATTTGTCAAATATATAAAGAAATCTAATTTTACCTCAGGCCTCCAATTCCCTGGCCAGCTCCCATTTAGTTACTTGGTTAAATCATATTTTAGCTTTTGAGAGTCTACTAGATTTCTTTAGAGAGCATGAACAATACACAGGAGAGATTCTTTTTGTGAATATCATTTGAGGCTCTAGTCATTCTCATTACAACTTGCATCACATCCGAATAAACTAACAAAGGTTTATGAATAAAATTATCAGTAAAATTGGAAACTAGAATTAACAATTTTTTATAAGAATTCATGGTTTATTGCAATTTGAACTACGAGCAAGAGAAATAATGTTCCTGCAACAAAAGTCGATTAGTCAAAACTTTTTTGCAATCACACTTAAATTCAAAGTCAATCTAGTCGTCGATATCTATATTAAGTTATGTTCCATAAGTTAGACTTACTGATGAGATGACTGTAATCTTCATTCATAAACTTAATTAGCTATTCATTTTGTAATAAAAATGAATTTCTTAAGTTTATTGTGTCCTTATTTTTGCCTATTCAGAAATTGATAAGAAAAATATAAATAAGCATACAAAGCTTTTTCCATGTTTATTCTTGAATAATCTTTTAATCAATTATTTTATTTATGTATCTTTACTTCATAAATTATAAAGCCAAGGAAAATATAGGAGATCTTTAGAAAATTTATAAGAGTATTTTATATTTTAAAAAATTTGAAATAATTTTTAAATTTGCATGATGAATAACTAATTTGAAAATAAAAAATAAAATACTAATTTGTCAAGGTATCTAAAGAAATCTCATCGTCCGTTTTTTCTAGCCATTTTGCCGAATAAATATTTTAGTCCTCCCCGCACTTTATTACCTATAGGTTAGCGTTGTTATTAAGGTAAACCTAAAGGTTCATGTTCTGCATTATTTCTACAAAGACCACATCCTAAGGCATATTCTGCGCCTGTAGGAGGATGATCTATCTTTAATGGACACTATTCTATTCCAGGACAAAAAGAAAAATATATATAAAGTGAACATTCTTTCTTCCTGCTATCATTCGCAACTTAATGGCAAGGCTCACAGAAATGAGTAGTACCAAAGCAAAACCAGAGGGCAACTGTGCAGCAATATCTGCATTTAAATTCTATGAAGTCCTTTCCATGTTTCTTACAGTCTGTAACCCCTGCACCTAATTTTAAAGCTGAACATGAACCACATATCAAATCTTCAGGCTTAACTTTAAAACCTGCCTAATCTCCGTTATTATTCTACACATCAATATTATCGCATGCATTCATTCCTCCATAGTAAGGATGCTTACACTGGAAACATTAATAAAACGAAAGTTTCTACAGAGCTAATTCTTAGAGATTGTTAAAAAGAGGATTGCCTACTATTTTCAATCTTGGATCTTTATCAATTCCTTCATGTTTTGCTCTTTCTATCGCTTTTGAAACAACTTAAGAATGTATTATTCTTGCTTCTACCATTTCATTCTCTATTAGCTAGCAGTTTGGTGCTTTTATTTCTTTTTGACAAGCTGGACATTCCATAAAAGAGAAGGTTATTCTTTGATTAGCCCATTTTTGTTTTACTTTATTGTGAAGACAATCCAAATGAAAGATGTGTTTACATTCTAATTGAACTGAGGGTTAGGCTCCAAGACCCTCTGTGTAACAAACTATACAATATGAATCGCAATTGTTTCCAAATGTTAAAGCTTCATTTTCCTTTACACATTCCGGATTCAAGCATGGCATGCAGTGCTCTTCATCCTTAAATCCACAGCAATGATGACCACAATCCAGTACTTTCTCGCAAGATTTTCCCATAAGCTCTATGCAAGCAGCTGATCTGCACACTTCTTTGAAGGCAGGCAACATAGATGGTGGTGGTTAAGTAAGTTTATCATTACAAAATCTGCACTTGCTCTATTCTTTAAATTCTTTAAACTGTTCACAAGTCTTTCCTAAATGATAAGGCTCTGATTGACATTTAATTCCTAAAATAAAATTTAATTTTTATTTTAATTTATGCTTTCCTATATTATAAATTTTTTCAAAACTGCTTCATATATTGAGTTAACAAAAATAAATTAAAAAAATCAAAAATGTTTTTTAAGTTTATCATTGTTTGTCGAAATTAAGGCAATAACTCTTTTTTATTTAAAGTTTAAAAATTAATAAGTAATCTTAAGATTTGGGATTAAATTATGAACAAAAATTCTTTTAGCACTAGCCGCATCTCACCCTAAACTTACTCATATGCACTGACGATTGCCTATTTAGATGTCTTTTAATATTTAAATATTCTTACATGTCAATGATTTTTCCGTTTTCATCTTTTTAATTTCTTTCTATCTCTCCCTAAACGACTTCCATAATATTCCCGCAACTGCAGCTCACTAGATTTTGATTTTAAGATAATAATTGAAGTTGTGCGAATTTCTGCCACTCTTCAAACTACTACTCTGTCATGGTGTCCCTAACTTCTCTCTCAGCTACTTCTGCGTTACATTTTGGACATTTCAAAGGCTGGTATTACCTCAATGAGCTATAAATTCATGGTTTAAGTCAAATTTGATACATCGGAAAACATTCCCATACTTTAAATCAGAATTCATAGATTTACTTACTCATAAGCCATTAAATTGAAACAGTCTCTGTGCAACAAATGAAAGCAATCTGTAGTTTAGAGCATTGTGTATTTTTGTTCATCCATTTCCATTGGGCTTATTCTTTGCAAACAATATGAGCAAGTTTCATATTAATCGATCTAGGCGATTTACTGGATATAGTTATCATTCATATTTTAGAGCTATGGTTGGTAAGCTTTTGGGTCATATTAAATATACTATAAAATCTAATATAAGTTTAAGTTTTATATAAAATTATAACGCTACAAGCCAGATCTGACTTTCTAAACTTTTAGCTCTTCAGGATTATCTACTTTAAACAATTAATAAATAATGATTAAATGAATTTTATAAATATAATATAATTATTAAATTAGAAAGTTATAAGGATAGGGTGACCCACAGGGGCCCGAGGCTGGAGACTTTCTAATAGAGCTTTCTACTATACTAAGGCCTGCTGAGGGTAGGCAGGGGGTTGCTGGGTTCACCGCATTAGGGGCCAGTCGGCGGGGTTCAATCTGTCAGATCCTAGACTCCTCGAGTTGTCTGCACGCTAAGGATTTCCCTGCATTAGATGAGCTTCCTGGCGTGAGTTCAGCTTCCTAGGTAATAGGGAGCAGGATGAAGGTGGTGCTCAACCTTCAAAAGTGAGACGATGAGAACCATAGAAGCCAACGATAATGATTTTTCTCCCACACCAGGTCGGGTTAATGAGGCTACCACAGCGAAAGGACAGAGACTACTATCTCAGCAGCGGTGGAACCTGGTAAGCGTTTTCTCCAGACTCCCCTTTAATTGTTTACTGGAAGCAGATCTCTACGAGCTCTGTGGGGGATACTCCTAGTTCGCTAGGCTCTTATCTCTGATTTTACATCTCGGTACAGGGAAATGTGGAATGGGGGGCGAGGTGGTTTTTCGGAGTTTTCTAGTTCACGACTTGCCACGTCATTGATTGCCACGTCAACTCACTTCAGATACGTCTACGTCACGACTAAGATTGATGGTTTGATTTTAGTATTAAACAGTGATATGTTAAATTTAATTTGAGATTACTCATTACTACTATAAATATAATATAATATGAGCTTCCATGCTGTTCTTATCAAGTAATTCTGACAAATAAATAGTAATTGCTTTTTATTTCATATAAGGAAATAATAAATTGGGTATAAAAATGACTTACCATCAAAAGTATCATATATCTCATCATCAGCAAATATTCTAAAATACGTAATAAAAACAGACTAATAAATGATATTTAATGTCTAATGAGCTAACTTAAATATTTATAAAATTCTCAATTTTTACTAAGAAATAATTCTGCCACACAAATAAACAACGGTTAGTTTAATTACATCATCATGCTTTGATGTAACTTTTCACTTTTTTTCAAATATACACATTCCTATATTTTTTAAAATTTGACAAATCGATATTTAAAGTTAGATTTTTAAACATCTTTCAAACCATGTCGATCTATCGATAATAAATTATGACATTACCTCATTAGTTTAAATTCTTGCAATATCCTTTTATCTGGACTAAACTACTCTTCCCCTGAAGTGATGACTTTGATTTGAGTGTTTAGAGCTTCCTATATCATCTCAGTGAGTGCGTATAAATTCATCAGTTATTCTAAATCTGCAACATTTGATGAGTATTTTTCCCAAGATTGAAACAAATCACAGTAAACCAATAATATATTAACATTTATTTACCTCATGATATTGTGTGTTAAGTTTAAGTGAGATTCATTATTTCACAATTTAAGTTGTGTAACACTATTTATTCCATAGATTGGATAGTCTACCCACAAATGCAAGCGAATGAATATTGAAGTTTTTTCTCTTCTAAAGCCAAAGTATAAAAAAGATATATTCAAATTTTATTACAAGGTAGAGCACCAAGTTTATCGAAGAAATTATCTGAGTGGTAAACCTAGCTTTATTGTCGGAATGAGTGTTCCATGCAAGTATTTTAAAATAAATTAATTTAGATTATATTTATAGCGATAATACTTTGTATTTTGGAGTTTGATAAGATTTTTTTAAGAATATACTCTAAAAAGATATTCACAAATTTAAGGATAGTCAGTTTATTGAATATAATTTGAATATTTAAAAGCAATTTTCCTCTCTTCATTAAATATTATAGGTAACAAAGATGAAATTGCATAGTAAAAGCAAATATTAAAATAATAATTAATAATTTATAATTACCGCCATTGCATTTACCCATTTCAAAAATATATAATTCAAATTACAATTTGAGCAATGAGTTTTTCAATTAAAGACAAAAGAAAGATATAGTTATTCAGAAAATGTGCTTAAATTCTCAGTGTAAACAAAGAAGAATTTCACATTCATATGTCTAAAACACATGTAAGTATCATCAGCTACTAAATATTTAAAAATTCAAAATTTTGTGATTAAAATGCTCTGGGACTGCATTTTGTTCAGAAATATAGCAGCTTTTAAGCTACTGATCAGTCTAATTTTCCCGAATTTGACAACAAAATTAGAAAATTAATTCTTAACAATCTGATTATAGGTGCGTTTATTCAATTAATTCGCTGATGAGACGACTTACATGTTTGATTTCCAGGCTACTTGGTTCAGTAAATTCGTGGCACCTGAATGTATTCTCAATAATGAACTTGAAATCCTGCAAGTTAAGTGCTAGAGAGAAAACTTTTTAAATGGCTTCAACATACTTGATGTAAGTTTACTGCAGATTTATAATATACTGTAAATAGGATGTTGAGCTGGAGTTTTTAGTCAACTTTGATGCAGTGGATACTGGAAGGTTTATGGTCATAAAGACGAGAGAGTTTTTCATTGTAGAAGCAACAGTGCCATTTGAAATTGAGAAAGAAATGTAGTGTGATGAGAACTATGAATTCCCTGAAAACCAATTGCTGCTCGACAGTGAAGCAAAAAGTCTCAAAAATATAAGAGGAATCTTCAAGACCAAGTCAAAAACAGAAATCTTGAACTTGCACTTCACCAAAGAACTTCTAATTTTCAAAGGAGAAATAAACAGTGTGATTGGCTATGAAGTAAAAGTAGGAAATTAAAAACACTATGCACACTACTTGAGTGCCAGCGATTAAAAGAGCAGGGATTTCTCTATTTATTTGTCACTGAAGCACATATTGAACTTGCTGAAAATATGTGAGATGATTGAAGGGAAGGTAAGGACTTGCATTTACTATAAAATCTTTCGATTTAATATTTTCATTTTTAGTTTATGACTGCTATGGAGTAATTAACCGAGGAATCATGCGTAGCCTTCATATTCACGAACTCAGAGGGAGACAAGAAAGACTTTAAATTTTGTATTGGAATAGGCAATGTGAAATTTGAGAGATTCGACTAGGTCATAAATGACGATTAATTCTTGCAGTAACAATAGCAGCAGCGCTTAAAAAAGAATTAAGTAAATGGTGATAGACAAATGGTTAACAACAACAAGCAGCAGCTTTACTAGCAGGATTAAGATAACTAATCAGCTATGGCTATGAAATTAGAAGAGAATATGACTGCTGACAACAGATTCTCGCATATGAATCACTAGCCCTCTCATTTAGGAGCCTACGATAACCAATCAATCTCAGCTATGCATCATCAATAGAAAATGAGAATTAAACCGACTAGTATATAAAACCAGACAGATTAGTCTTCTGCCCTTACCAACCAGGTAAAAAAGCGATCAGCAATGAAGGGGGTGATTAACGATAGAGAAGAATCACACAGATAATAGTAGCAGTAGTATGATATCAAGATGGAAGTTGAGAATGAAGGTGATTATAATAATGCTGCTGGCACCGCCAGATCATCAGCTATGAAAATGGGATCAGTTAATAAAAATTAACTCAAGCAGAATAAACGCAATAAACAAGATGATGATGACGAAGAGAATGATGAGGATGAAGAAATGAATAATGGCAATGAAGATGATGAAGAAGAGCAGGAGGATGATGGTGATGATGAGAATGATTTGGATTTAATGGAGAGGAAAAAGAATTTCTATAAGGAAGTAGACCAGGAAGAGTTCTTCTGAAATAAATACTATATACAGAGTTTTATTCAATATTCTTTAATTTATCTATAAAGTTAAAATATGAATTTCCTTGGATATGTATAAAATTGCAATTAATAAGTCAAATAATAAATATATTTATTATTGTAGGAATACATTTGATTTGGGAAAATAATAAATAAATTAAAATACAATTTCTAAAAATATTGGCAGTTAACTTTCTGGAAACTAGACAATATGGTACTTGTTCGATAGAGAATTCAAAATTAGCTGGACTTTACTATTGGCGGTACCCCTCTATCGCATTTCTGGAGCGAGATAACTCGACTTTAATTTTTGGTGATTTGTTTAGTTGATTTTAATGCCAAAATTAAAGTTGAGTTATCTCGCTTCAGAGATGTGATAGAGGGGTACCTCTAATAGTAAAGTCCAGCTTATTTTGAATTCTCTATCGAACAAGTACCATATTGTCTAGGTTTCCAGAAAGTTAACTGCCAATATTTTTAGAAATTGTATTTTAATTTATTTATTATTTTCCCAAATCAAATGTATTCCTACAATAATTAAAAGTGTGAAATGTAAGCAAAATAATCTTAAACAGCAAGAAATTAACATAATGAAGAAGCTATGGATAACAACAGTAAAAAGGATTTAAATGACTATTAAACTCTAATTAGTTATCTCTAGTCAAATTAAAGATCTTTCAATAGTGAAGAAGTGGATAGCCTTTAATTAGAATAGCGATATTAAAATATAAGATTAGAGAGAATGGAAAATAATACATTTGGCTTTGAATTAGTGATTGATCCATAGATTTAATCAATTAATAAGGGTTAAAATATAAAAGAGTTTGAGAATATCAACAAAAAACTTAAAATGAATTAAGTTTAAGAAGAAATTACAAATAAGATTACATTATTCTATGCTATTAACACTGATTTATAAGCTGCTTAAAATAATAAGAAGACCTGTGATTAGTCAAAATGTATATTGATTGTGGAAAGAAATCTTTTAAAAGAAGGAAAGCTGATAAAAACTAAATTTATTTCATAGAATTCCAAAAGCATATCCTAAATCGATGAATTTGTAAGTAATTACAATGAATTTATTTTCACTGTAGGGTCTGAACAGTATAGTGCATTTTTGCTGCTTTTGGGGTTTATCTGATGTTCTCTACACACTGCTCAAAACTTAAAAAACACTGGATTTCAATGCTAAAAATAAGTACAATAAGAACCCATTAGAAATTGCCTATTTGAGAATGCAGGAAACTGATTATTAAGTGAGCAACTTTCCAGCAATATGAAAATTTTAAAATTGCTTTTAACAGTTGAAAAAAGTCTCTCCTGTATTTTACATCGAGAGTTTTATCAGTAGCAAAATGGGAAATATGACTTAAATTGGATAATTAAATAGAGTGAATTAAGAAGGGTGATAGAGTGAAGAATTTTAAGATAAATATGAAAATATCACAGCGGATTAAATAGTAAACATAGTAACACCTTTTAACAAAGAATACTATAAAAAAGAGGGGATAAAAGTCATTGATTTCAAGAAAGTTAACATACAAAAGGGTAGTATATTGGAGATATAAGAAACTGAAAATATATATTTAGGAGTTTTCAATAACAAATCGGTAAAACATATCTATCTTTACACATTCATAGGTTATGATAAGAGAGGTATTCGGAGAATATTCTAACTTAAAAATACTTTGAAGTTTAGAGACTTAAATTAAAATACTCCCTAAAATCCAGCATGAAAATTTCTTAAACTTAGAAGGTATCTCTCTTGATGATGATTCAAAGAAGTTGTATTTTCTACATGAGAACTTTTCAATTACTACCCTCCACAAAATATTGTAAAGTAAGATTTTCAAACCATTTTATCGATTCATTTTTACCATTAACTTTTATATAGAAAGACTAGACATATTCTCAGTGTAGGAAAAACTATACATTCTCCGTTAAATAGCTGCTTTCCTACTTTACATCCATTTATACTTTCCCACTCCACTTCTGCACCTAAATATTACACCTCACTCAATTTTAATAGATGAGAAAGATCTCTCTGTAAAGATTAAAGATTTTGCTATAAATACTTTAACATCAACTCATAATTGCTAAAATCATGGAAGTACTGAAAACATATAGCAATTTTTAGACAAAAATATATATGGAAGTATGTATGCACCAGAATTGCTATAAAACACAGGGAGTATAAATGAGGTCAGTGTTTATACAGATACCTATATGTTTGCGTAAATTTGTTATGCACTATTCAATATAAAGAAAAATAGCACTGAAATAGTTAAAAAATAGCAATTGGAGTAAGATGAGTAATATCTGTTGATATAGAGAAATAAAGTAGAAAATATTGGACATTTCGAATCATAAATAAATGATAGAAAGTACATAGAGAAGCAAATTAAGTAATTACCAGTAGAGGTTTAAGAAATTATAAGGAAATGCGTCGATTTTGATTAGAAATAGAGATTACATATACTTGAAATTGTTGGATTACTATAAGCATTTTGATATTATTATTTTTATCATCAACTTAATTATAAGTATCAAATCAATGTCTTTAAAAATAGAATATATCTTGAGAAATGAATTAATATAATTTGAATTTAAAAAAAGATATATCTTTAAATATGCAGTCACAATAATAAACATAGCAGCAAAACCAAGAATAAGCTTTGCATTAGTTAAATTAGCTTGTCATTGAGCACTTGGCTAAATTAGGCTTACAAAAGTCTGCTTAAACAGTTAAAGTAATTTATTTTTCAAAAATTTTAGGGCAAGACTTTTAATTTTGAGCCCATCTTTTAATAGGCTTCAATTTATTATCACTTTAAATTTTATTCAATTATTTAGGATGAGTTAAATTTGCAAGCTAAGGCCTTGAAAAAACCAGGGTCTCAATCACAAGCATCAAATCAATAATCTTAAGACCCTTAGTTGCTCCTTAATAAACTCTCAAGCTCCTTCGACACAGGAAATAAACAAGACTTTTTCTTGACTTGGGAAAAGTTGATTCCTAAACAACTAAAAGAAAATGACTTTCATTGCAAAAAGTTGGAGTTTAACTTGCACATTTACTTTGTAGTGTATATCATGCACCCCTACAATAAAGGACATAGAGTTTCGAATGAGAAAGAACTAAGAAAAGAGCAAGCTGAATTCAAATAATTCCTAGATACAAAGGGCAGTGATCTCTCTAAAACCTCAGAGTTCTTGGCGTTTTATGCTTTGCCCTACATCTAAAACCCGATGAATCATCCATCATTTTAAGAATTGTTCACGATGCAATGGGTAGCTGATTTAAAAGGGAAATTAAAGAACTTCATATAGACACACTCATAAGATATAGGTTTAAATAATGGCCAAGCTAAAACCTAATTACTTGGAATATTTATGAATGGAGGAGCTAAGTAAGGCCAAAATTAGGGAGGGAATTCTGGAGCTTAAGATGAGGATATATATGATCGACTTTAACAAATGTAAAAGACTTTGGTTTTGCTTCAAAAGAAAGAGTAGTACGCCAAGAAGACTCTTCTTGACTCACAAGTGAAGTGGACAAATTTTTCTGGAGAGATAGTAAGACATTGTAAAGAGCTTATTTAAGGTATGGAATTAGCTGGACTAAGGCACTTTATGATCTCTTAGAATTAACCTCCTAAGTAGCTCGATATAATTAAGCAAAGAATCATGAAGTATGATGCATTTCTTTAAAATAACGCTAAAGAACTCAGTGCTAAAGGAGCAATCGTTTCTCACTATGGAAGTTTTAACTAGGGTCAGTAGACTTAACCATCTTTCTTGAGTGATGCTTCAAGCATCTAACCAAACGAAGATGAATCTATGTTATAAGGGGGTGATGAAACATAGCAGCAATAGTAACTATTTTTACAGCAATAAATGCAGCAATAGTAGTTATAATAACAAAAGCAGTAGTAACAATAAATGAACATGCAAACTATATCTTAGGATCAAGAAATGTTGTCATGTCTAGCTCCTCTAGATTTTATTATTATTAAAATGGTTATTTAAATTTCGAGAAGTTGAAGTAGTTCTTTATCGATTCTCAAGATGAAATGAAAATTTGTGCCACTCTATAGGCTCTCCGTTGGAGAGTGACAAGAGTGACGCCTTAACTTAAAAGACAAGCACTTCACACTTTCGCTCATTTCGATATTTTAGATGTCACCTTGAATAACAAGATAGAGAAGAGTGTTTTCGATTACCTCTATTACAACAGTTCAAGTAAAATCAGAGAGTTTACAATGAGCTTCCTAAATGCTTTAGCTTCTGAGTTTTTAGGGAGATCTTATTTACTTCAAAGAAAAGATGTTGTTAAGATTCTAGTTTCATCTCTCTATGGTGAGGGCAAAGTCGATACATATCTTAGGCAAAACGCTTTGGGTATCTTACAGAAGTTTTCTTTAAGAAAAGAAGCTTAAAACCAGATGATTCAATTTGATGTCATAAAGTGGATAGTAGAGACTATCAGAGACGAGCTTGATACTCTATGTGATTATACTTTGGAATATGCCACTGCACTTCTCATGAACTTATCTTTAAGAGTCGAAGGTAAAAATAAATGCGAGGAGATTCCAGGAATTTTGGAGGTGCTAAACGAGTTGATCGAAAACGAAAACTTGCAGGTGAGAACTCATGTTAATGGAACACTCTATTCAATATTAACAAGAAAGAGCTTGAAGAACTTGGCACTTTAACTAGGCATGAATGACATGCTTGAGTATATAATGAACAACTCAGATGAACAATTTTAGAGGCAAATTTAGTACATATTGAATTAATTGAACTCAGATACCACAGAAGAGGATGACTAAATTGAGTAGGAAAATGAAGTTGAGGACGAGGAAGATGATGATGAATATGGTGAAGAAAATGATGACGTTCCAGGTGAAGAAGAGGATGGTGAGTATTATGACACTATAATACAATTCATCATATACATAACTATAGCTTTTTCATATTAAAATTGAGGGTATGCTAGTGGGTGAGGACTTGTTGACTTCCCAGTTTGTGCTACCCACTGAATAAGCAATGACTTAAACAATTACTATCTCCAAAAAGATAGAAGTGATTCGAGAAAACAAACTGAACCACAGCGATATATCAAAAGGAGCAGATAGACCCACAACAGGCATTTATGCTCCAGACAATCCATTCAATCTTTCAAGGATGGGATATGCGAATCCAGCTGAAAATAGAAACTTACCCAGTGCAATGAAAACTAGACCTAAGATTCAGAGGACACCGGATGGAACTTAATTCGACTCAACATGGAGGGCTAAATAGTACTATAATTGATCATAAGACATCTAAACAATTTATCATTTATTATAGTAGTATCAGCATGGATTAGCACAGGCAAAGAAATTCCAGCCTGAGGATGAAGAGCAAAAGAGTTACTTCAATGAATACACTAACGATGTTAATGATCAAATCGACAATCAGAGTTAGAAAAGGTAACTTTACATTATATCTCGATGATCTTAAACTAAAATTTTTGTTATATAGTTCATAGTAGAGTAAGAGGGGAGTGTAAGGCAAGTAGCAACTTATAGGTCAATAATAGCAGCAATAGCCTAATAGTAATGGAGGTGTCGAAAAATTGGCTTTCTAGCCACATGATAAGATTCCAAGAACCCCTTTAAAAAGAAATTGAGAATTTTAATTTACAATCAACTTTTTTGAAATTCAAAATGATTTTGAAGAGACTAATATCATGTAACATATTTGATAAAAAGCTGGATGATTTAATAAATGATAAGTATAATATATTATAGGAATATTATTAATCATAAACAAAAATGAATCAATTACAAAAGAAGCTCTTGTTTGCAGCAGTCCCACGCTCAACAACTACTTATATAGGTTAGACTGGTGCATCAATGATGTTTATGAAGTCACCTTCACCATCTATTATGCAATCAATGCTTTTTGAGTCAACTGCATTGTTTTAAAATATAGTAAATATTAGAATGATATCTTATTGTAATAAAAAGGACTTGCTATTCTTAATTATAAATGCATGCTAATCAACCATGAGTTTAATGGGAATAAGTAACAAGAGATTCGTGCTTCCTTATCACATGAAAAAGTATGATGATTATTTTAAGCCTAGATTCTTTGACAACCCCAGAAGACAGCCACAGACTCAAGGCAGAGTCAAGTATAACACCCAAGACCCCCTCTATATGGACGAAAAACGTGAGCATTTACACGGTGGTATTCAATAAGTAAGTGGTCTATGTTATTCTTAATACTCATACCAGTCTATTACAAAAGTATTATAAAGGAAATTAAGGTTTTCATTCTATCTCATTTGCTGATAATCAATTCTTTAGTTGATGGCTAGCATTAAAGACAAAGGCAATTATAAGATAGCTTTGAGAATTCAGGCTTTCATACTTTATCATATGGGTTAACGTGACATTGAAGATTTAGAATTCATTCAAAGATTAGAAAACGCCAAGGGTACTGTCACTGCTAAGTATGTAGTAGCAAGACACTCAAAACAATAATTATAACTATTTTTATTACAGTAATAATTGAGTCATCTGTTAGAGGAGTTAGATAAAAATATTAAAAATGTCAAAATCCGACCAATAATTTTATTGATTTTATTTTTAAATTCGTTTTTATATTGATCTTTTAATCATGAATGAGAATCTATAAATTTACAAATTTCTTTAATTGCGTGAGAGTAGTTTAAAGTAATTATATTAAGCATGTTTAGTTTTAAATTCTAATCATAAAATTGTTATTAGCCTTTAAATATAAAAGGTTATTGTTACTTTAAATTCCTCTATATACTGAAAAAATAAAACTATAAATGGTTATTGTAGATTTTAACTGCACAGGTGCTTTATATGGTCTATACAAACTTGGTCTTGGTAGTCAAGAATTTGTAAAGTTCTGGGAAGATAAAATGGCAGAAAATCTTGACACAGTTCGTAAGTATATTTAGGTTGTTTTAACAATACTTCCTAGACATCCAAGATGTAGTTGAGATATTGAAAGGGTTTAACATGGGTTAGATGCCACAGGAACATATGCGCAAGAAAATGGATGAAATGTACAAAAAGCCAATTCTTGCTAAATGGAAGGACGAAGCTACTTATCATCAAAGAATAGGCAACGAACTTATGACCGAGATGGACTTCTTGGGATACTACGACACAGATATCTGGATGAAGATACATGATCAAATTTATATTATACATTTTATATTATAGATTTAAGATGAGAATCATAACATTAATGCACAATAAACAATATGATGATGTATGCCAAAAGAAAAGAATTAACAACATTCATTTCTACAAATCTTACTTTGAAACTTTTACAAGAGTCAATGCAGACCCCAAGAATCCACTTTTCAAGAAATTAGATAAAGCCATAGGAGTTCTCTCCACCAAGCATTCCATAATATCTTTAATGATTTTATGTAATACACTATTTTTAGAGGATTAAAATATTAATGCTTGATTATTTGATTACACAGAGGATAGATAATGGAGATACTCTTTGGAAGATGGTGGAAGAATGCGCTCTTTAGTAGAATTAATCGAGACCAGAGATTCCCGTGATTTGAACAATTACATCATTAAAAATGCAGATGTAGACGAGCGCATGCTTGAGCAAGCCAAGGCAATCGAGAGAAAGCTTAAGCGTTTAAAGTTGGCTAAATTAGACAAGAATCTTTTCGATGAGATTATTGAGGAGATGATGAAGGAAAAGAAGACTTTGCTTGAAATGCAAGCTGAGCTTGACGTTGATGAAGCAACTATTTTCGATTCATAAGAGAGAATTGCTAAGAAGAAGCAACAAGCCATGTTCGCAGCACAAGCAAAGAATGAAAAGGCTGCTGGAGGCAAAAAAGTAGCTAAAGAAGGTGGAAAGTGAAACTTGCTAGATCTTTAAGAAGAAATTAGAGATTTGGAATATTTAATTACTTACTTTTTATTTACAATCTACTCTAATCTTAATCATAGAATTAAATGTTAATCCTCTTTTCGAATAAAGTACAATAGTGAAATATAAAATTTATAGACCTAAGGCTGTATGTAGATTCTCAATACCATGTTGAAAGTAATGACAGAAGCCAAAACAATAGACATCTCTAAAGAAGATATAGCAATGATATAAAAGTATGAATCAGTTAGAAAGTATGAAATAGAGAAATCTCGCTCTTACATTGGCTTTAAACTGTTCTGGATAATGAAGTTATTCATAGATGGGAGGTCCTATCCTACTGGCTATTTAACAAACGAGAAGCACAGAATACATGTCTATGATATTGTAAACTTTATCACTAATGACTACGTTTTGGATGAACTACTTCAATTTGACAGTGATCAGTTTTTCAAGGTAGTTTCCAGAGTTTACATAGGTATTCCCTTCAAATTCTTGGAAGAGTAGCAAGAATATTTAACCACTCATCAAGTAAAGGGAGTTGGAATGAGCATGACTCCAAATAAAATTATAAATCAGCTTTTTGTTAAGAAATGCGAAGGAAATGAACTTAGAATGGAGAGTTTCTACAAGTTCTTAATAGCTGTTTAAGCTAATCATGAATATGTCAAACCAGAGTCAGATTTAAGAATTTGTTTATATTTTAATTGTTTGTTAGATCCATTTTTGTACATTGACAAAGATTTACTCCTGAAAGCTCTGCTTCATTTAATAAATAAAAAGGATACTTCAGTTGAAGAAGAAAAACTAATGATTAAATCTATCGAAAATAAAAAGTACAAGGATGCTGATATCGATAAGTTACTTCAACCATTAGACTTACAAATTCGTGCTTTACCTTCACTTAGAATATTCTTAGTAGAGAAAAAGAGAGACTTTGTGCAATCTTTTAGACTTAATATGGCTAGTTAGTAACTTAGAAAAGGGATTTTTGACTGGATAAATTCTACTATGACTAAGCTTAGTATTGAGAAAAATTAAGAGAGAACTAAAAATATTGGGGGTGGCGTTTCTTAAGATGATACACATCCGTTCAACAAATTAAAAGAAGCTGTTCAGAAAAGTGTTAGGGAGTTGATAGCTATTAATGATGCTGAATGTGTGGCTCTACTAGATAGATGGTTTGAAGATTCATATCAAGAGCAAATAATTTTAAATTAAAATATTTACAAGAGCAACTTATATTAGAAGAATTAGCAGATTACCCAGAAATTCAGTTTAACTATGTCAAAAGATTCATAAACTAAAATGAAGAAAAAATTAAGCAAACAATTGGAGAAGCTACTTACTCTTCACAAAAGAAAGCTGAAGCACAGAGATATGTTGAATATTTAGTTTTACACACTAAGCTTCTCTGTAAATATCTATACTATATATTCATATAGCAATTTTAATGAACTTATATCTCTTTTATTTCAGATATCAAAGAGATTAAGTTCATGATTATGTTAAGAAAGACTATTATCCAGTCACTGAATGCTTGGAAATTTGTAAGTAAGAAAAGATTACTCGAGCAGTCGCTGAACTCTTAAGAAGAAATGGAAATTTCTTGCAGAGTTTGTAGACTTATTTAGAGCTGATCGAATCACTAGACAAAAATGAGCTTTTACAAGAACTCTACTAAAATAGTAAACACATCTCTAATATAACAGGAGTTTCATCATAAGCGACTTCTACATAAAAGCTATTATCAAGGAGTAATATAGGTGGTAATGACAAAAACAAGCCTTATCACTTTGAGTATCTAAATTGCTAAAAAATGCCAACCATTCATGACTTTGATACCACTCTTGATAAAGCCATTAAAATAGCAGATAAATAATCTAACATAGTCGGTGAAGACGGTTGGTTTACTATCTTAGAATTTCTTTCTAAGTATAGATCTGAATTATAATAGAAAATATTCCCTTAAACTAACCCAGGTGTAAACTAGCAATTAAAAACTAAAGACAAATAAAAGCTAGATAATCTTAGAGAATTTGTTTTCTAGAGGAAGAATATGGTTTTACGAATGGTCCCCACAAGCATTTCACTTTAAACGTTGACTCAAAGACTTAATTTAGACTTCAAATAAATTAAGGAACTCTACGATTATAAAGTAAAGGCAGTGAGAAACAATGAAAAATACCTTAAGTTAGCAAAGAATATTCAAGAAAAAGAACTCATAAATCTTTCAAACTTACTTCATCGTGAGATTGTAAGTCTAATCTTTATAATTAATTATACTTTTAGGATCGTGGTTATAGCTTATAAGACGACTAAAAGTGTGATCTTTGTAACTTAACTCTATAACTAGCGATACAAAAAGTACCTCTGCGAATATTCAAGTGCAGCCATAACTACCATTTAAATTGCCTCAAAGAACTTAAGTGCCCTCTATGTATAAAGCAATCTCTTGAAATAGAAAGCAAAGATCAATAAAAGAAGAGAGATGGAGGCAGGTCAGCTAGAAAAGGAAGTCAAATGGTAGATTCGTAAGATAAGGAAAACCAGAAGGAGAGAAATATGGCATTCATGTAGGCACAAGCAGAGGCTGCATTCGTTAACTCCCCTGAGAAATTGCAATAGTAACAATTAGGAAATCTATTGTTTATTAAGAGATTAGAAGTTTTCGACTAGTTGCAGGAAAATCTCGGGTTATCTAAAGATAGTTTTAATTGAATTATAATTTTTTATCAAAATTTTAATTATATTTTCTAACTAGACTTATTCATAATAGGTCTATAAATTGATTAAGAAACGGGAAATATTACCTCTTCTGATTAAGAAGACATCAAGTATAATAGAGCGCTAATTAAACCTTTATATTTTATTAAATATAATATAAATCAAATATATCTAATGGTTTAAGCAATGAACTTCACATGTAACAATAAGATCAGGCTTCTGTGAATAGTCACTTAAATCTAATTACTAAACAACTTTTTCAAGAATTTTGAAATTCTTTTTGTCTTCATAGTAGCCAATCATTCTTTAAATTATATGCTCTGGAATGATTTCTTTCTTAAACTATCCAGAGAGTATAAATGGCTCTAAGTTGACAATAAATTTGTTCTCTAATCCTTATTCTTAGAATACTTAGTATATTTCACTAAACAGAAAAAATGTTGCATTAATTGAAAGACAAAATTCTATAGCAACTTTGATTGCAATTGAGTCAGCTTGATAGTTTGCGCTCTATGCTGTAGAATTTAAAACACCATTACTTTAGTTTGCATTGACAAATTTATAGATAACTTATTGGATGCTTTCCTTTATCATGTCCTTCATAAAACCTTTCAAAATTCCTTCTCTTATTTCTTTTTCATCGGGGACTTTAGCAAATCCCTTAGTCTCTCCATTATAAATTTCTAGTGCTACCTTGAGAACATTCAACCAATCATTATTTTCATTGAATTTTATGTGGTCTAGGTATTCCTTCCAACTAAAAAGTTTGCCTCGAACAATTGTCTTACCACACATAAAGAAAATTGAGGATTTGTATTTTCTCACACTTTAATTGTAGTTCATTACCATTTAGCATTAAAGCAAATTACTTTTTATATCAGCTTATTCAAAACCTCTTTCAAGCTCAGAGTGGGAAGTAACAGATATAACTTTTTCGAAGGGATTATTTAATAAGTCATCTTTCTTTGCATTTTCAAGAAACTTAAAGTGCCCAGGGTGAAATTTAGTTGTATAGAGAACTTTTACTTCTCTGCCGTTGACCAAGACAAATAAAATAGAATCTCCCATGAAAAACAGACTATTTATTTCCTGATCCGAATAGTAAAAGCCATCCATTTCCACAGTTGAAGTTTCTTCATTTATGTAAACCAATTAAATCATTCTATCCCATGCAAATGCCATAATTGGAACTGTTCTTTCTCTATGTGAAGGGGTTAAGCCGTATCCCCAGTCAATATAAGGAATCGACTTTTCTTTACAAAAATTTGGTCTGTTAATTTGAAATATTTCTTTAATTGGTCTCATAGAGCATACCACTATTTCATTAAGTGAACCAAAGGCAATAAGTGAACTATTGCTAAAATAGATAAAAATAGGAAATTGTATAAATTAATCAAAATTATGTTATAATTAATTAATTTTAACCAACTTTACTTTTCGTTTGTATTCGAACACTTATAGCTGAATGCTTGAGATTAAAGCGAAATTCAACTTACTTGCTTAAGATTGAAGCAGAAATCCTAAATTTATAGACTGAGTCTCTATTTTAGTAATCAGTAGTAAATTTTACTATCCCACACATAAAATGATTGGCAATCATAGGTATCTATGATAAAAATTCATCGATTTAGAGTGGAGATTCAAGATTTTGTCAAAAACTCGTTGTTGATCAGTGATTTGTCAAATTTGGGACCCGATCGTATTCTCCATGTTTTAAAACCCCCAGCTCAGCAACTTTCAAGTCCTGCTCGACTGTTTGAGCACCAAATTCGGTAGCTTTATTGCAGGAGGAGCCAAAATGACGATTTGAATGAGCGAAAATGAGAGAGGTTTTTGGATTTTTGGTTTGATTAGTTAAAATTAAAACTTAAAAGTGTGATATGTAATAAGGGGGCTTTTAATCAATAAATTTGACGATTAAACTGCTGTTTCTGTATGTATTGATGTCTTATATAGCCCCTGCACCCCAACTCATCGTCTTTCATATCAATCTCACACAAATCCATGCTTGATGGTGCTGCACCACTGCTTCACGCTGAAAGCCCAGTGCTTGTTGACGTCGGTCTTGGTCATGGCCTTCAGAATCTGCGAGAGCCGCTTCACCAGGTGGATCTTATGAAAAGTTAGGTATAGTATGCTTACTTGCTGTCAGCTTGCTCTTATCGGAGGTGCCTCTTGATGTATGAGAACAACTGCTCGATGGGTTAAGCCAGGGTGAGTACTCTGCATTGAAGAGGACAGTGACCTTGAACTTCCTAGCAGTCTCCAGCACCTCTGAATACTTGTGTATGACTGCGTTGTCCATGAGCAGCACGATCTTCTTCTGGGCGAGATCCTTGTCTATGCGCAGCTGGCGCAAGGTGTGATAGAGGAAGTTCTCGAACAGCACGGCATCGAAGGCCCCCTCAATGATTTC